>JAPVLO010002118.1:0-42789 GCA_027257055.1 Cephalopachus bancanus
CCCTTTTCCATAAAGATATGAAAAATCACACTTTTCTGTTTTTCTCAGAAGTAAAGCAGTTCTTGCAAATGACAGGATTTTTTAAAAGACTGTTTTCTACTTCATTCCCCTTACAGTATACTGGAGCAAGTCTTTTTTTAGCAAGTTTTGTTCGTCTTGGTTTTGATTTTTTTCCCCCCATAAAAGTACCTGGAGTATTTCTGCTGATAGAATGAGGTAAAAAAATTTTTTTAAAGTGCCTGGAGAATTGTAAAGTGCATTCATGTGCCCTTCCAAGGGAGAAAGGAAAACAGAATACCATCTCCCCCTACTCCTCCTCTATTTCTATGTAACCTAGATATATCCATGCTCTATTAAAGTCAGCTTTCTTTTCTGGAGAGAATAGCACTTAAATTGCCACCAACCATGAAAAAAAACAGTGTGTTTAAAAGATCGCCTGCTAGAGAAACAATCTAATAATTAAAATAATTATATCATCATCTCTGGAGAAGGAGACTGAAAATCACTAGTAGTCTTACTTAAAAAAAAAAAAGAATGCTTCTACACTGCTGTTGGGAATGCAAAACTAGTGCAACCTCTTTGGAAGACAGTGTGGAGATTTCTGAAAGAACTAGAAATTGACCTCCCACATGGCCCAGCAATCCCCTTATTGGGAATATACCCGGATCCACTCAAGTCAGCCTACCAAAAAGATACCTACACATGGTTGGTTCCATGTTTTTGCTATTGTGAATAGAGCTGCAACAAACATGCAGCTCTATTCACAATAGCAAAAACATGGAACCAACCATGCTGCCCATCAAAGCTGGACTGTGTTTTAAAAAATGTGGTACATATACACAACGGAATATTATGCAGCCATAAGGAGGACAAACATATGGACTTTGCAGCAACTTGGACGGATTTAAAGTCCGTCATACTCAGTGATCTATCACAGAAACAAAGAACAGAGTACCATGTCTTCTCACTCATAAACAGACCTTGAACAATTTTCATAATACTATAAGAAAGGGATTGGCAGTAGGTGGAAAACTGCCAGAGGAGGAGAGGTGGGATTGGCAGCTGAGGGAAACTGTCAGGGAGGGAGGGGCACACCTCATCAACAAGGGTATGTGCGTAATGATCATTTGTATCCCTAACCCTGAATTGTACCCCACATCTTTAAAATAAAGGAAAAAAATCCAAATGCCACAGACCGAAAGTAGAAATAGTAACTGGGCAAGTATTTAGGAAAAAGTTCCATTGACCATCTAAGAGTGAAGGAATTTGACAATAAGAATGGGACCAAAGTGTAAAATTGTATATGTTCCCTGAGTCCATTAAAATCACAAAACAAAATCACAATACCTCAACTTTCTTCTTTTTAATTCTTTTTTTTACCAGCTTAGATTTCATGTTGTTATTTCAAAAATAATTTCCCCAAGCCTCTACTGTCTCATCTTTCTCTTCATTATTCCCATCTGACAAAACTCACCTTGAATGATTCTACCCATCCACCTTCTCTAAATCTACACAAAAGTAGCTAATCACCTCTAGAAACTGTTGCATAAAAAATATTGTCCTATTCCCTATCAGAAAACATAAATGAACAAGCATAAATGTCCAAAAATCAAGGGATGGTACAACCATTCTTGCCACTTCCTCTGCCCCTCCCCCCATCAGCAACAGTGTATTTACTTTCTCAATATTTCTCAAAACTCACTTTTTTAACTTTTCTACCACGGCCACTCTAGTCCAAGCTATCGTCATCTCCCATAAGTACCTACTTACTATGTTCCCTAATGCTCGCCCAATCCATTGTCCAGTGATCTATTTGAAATGTAAACCTCTCTTTCATTCTTTCTCCTCCCTGTCTTCCTTTCCTCCGCCTCTCCCTCTTCTTCCTCTTCTCCCTCTCCTCTTCCTCTCTCTCTGTCTTACACACACACACACACACACACACACACACACACACACCATTTTCTTTTATTGACTTCTCATTACACTTAAGATGAGGGTAAGTCTCCATTTAAAAGGACTTGAATATTTTGGCCCTTACCCATTTCTCCATATAAAATTTGCTTCCACCATAGAACATTTATAAATATGTATTCTTTTTATTTGAAATATTCTTTCCCCAGTTTACTTTGTCAACTCCTTTTCATTCATCAGAAATCAACAAAACCAATTTATCATGATTGCCATTTCGTATTTTATTTGTGTTTGTTTGATTAAAATCTACTCCATTCCCAAGATGACAATATATACTAATATAAAAATTTTAAAAATCTGAAAAAGGATATAAGTGCCTGTACAGTATAAAGATGGGGAATGTAATCTTAAAGAAGTTAAAGAAAGAAAACAATATTTTTAGCATATAACATTCAAATTTAGGCAGTAAGATAACATAAAAGTCAAGATCAGCAGTTGTTTGGGAAATAATATAACAGATAATTTAGTGAAAAAGGTAAGCTCTGTAATATATCTGTAACATAAAGGCTAAGATCTATAATGTAATATAATATTTTCTCAGTCAAATTGACAAAAATGGGACTAAAACAAACAGAAAAATCCGTAATACATAAATGGGCAAAAGAAACAATGAAAATTGAACCTCCATACTTCCATTGAAAGCAGACTGAGCTGGGCTTGGTGGCTCAGCCTGTAATCCCATGCCTTTGGGAGGCTGAGGTGAGTGGATTGCCTGAGCCCATGGGTTCGAGACCCTCCTGGGCAATGAGACCTCATCTCACAATAAATCAAAAAATCAGCCGGGTGTGGTAGCATGCCTGTAATTCCGGCTACTCGGAAGGCTGAGGCAGAAGGATCACCGGAGCCCAGCAGGTCGAGGCTGCGGTGGCCGGGAGCGGCCACTGCACTCCAGTCTGGGTGAAAGAGTGAGACTCTGACTCAAAAAAAAAAAAAAGAAAGCAGACTGGATAAAGAACATGTAGTATATATGCACAATGGAATATTACACAGCCATAAGGAAGGAAAAACCATCCATACACAGCAAATTGGATGAACTTGGAGAAAATCATACTCAGTGACCTATCACATAAACAATTAAACAAAAAAAAACCCCGAATACCACATGTTCTCACTCATAAGTAGGACCTAAACATTAATCACAATAGCACAAGGGAGGGATTGGCAGTCATGAGAGACTGCCAAGGGAGGGGGGGCATGTAACAAAACAACAGATACCTGGTGCTAAAACAGGGTAAGTGAAAACCAGTAGGAGGCCCAACTTTACCTAAATGTAGATTTCTTATGTACCTAATTCTGACTGGTACCCTACACTTCTATAATACAATGACGCAAAAAAAAAAAAAAAAGGTAAACTCAAGTAACCAAAATAATAAGGAAAAACATGGTGCTTAAACACTCCCATTAGTCAGAGAAACACAAATTATGTAGCAATAAGAAATATTTGTATGCATTAGCCTGGCTCAAATCTTAAAATGTGATAGCATAAAGTGTTCTGTGGAATACGGAGAGTATACTCTCATACATCATTGAAGAAAATATGAATTATTATTACTATCGTAATATGGAAGCACCTATTAAATTTAAAAATGAGAAGATTCTTTTACCCAATAAGTCTATTCTACAACATCTATTACACACTAATAATTAAACATTTGAGATATGTACAATAATGCAACTTTTTCAGAGTAGGAAAAACTGACTATAAAATGGATACTAAATATTTGAGAGTGGCTGAAAAAATTACTTTATATTCACAAGATAGACTATTATACATTGAATAGTCTATTAAATCATTTATATTAAATAGCCTATTAAATTATAGATAGAATGATTTATATCTAGCTTAACCGAGCTAGAAAACTTTCCATGAGATACTGTTAAGAGAAAAGAACATGATGCAGAAACTGAAATGTTATATTTTTGTAAATCAAAAATACAAATCTTTTAACAGATTTATAAAGGCAGAAGAAAAAAACAAAAAATATATAAGGTGTTTTTTAACATGGACTTCTAATATTGATGGTGTAGGTAGAGGATGTGACAAGACCAAGCTGATAAGTAAAATGTAATATACAGTTTCAGTTAAAAAAAGATAATAACTAAATACAACTTTTAAAAGTAAATTATATAGGATTTGGTAATATTCAGATATTTTTAAAATGTTTATTATGTATGTGGGCAAAATAATAATATTAAAGAAAGAAGAAATATGCTTGAATATATAATATTTATTTTTCTGTTAAGTTGTATTTTACCTCTGAGCATAGAGGTCATAGTGTCCATCGTTTGCCTTCCAAACTGGAAGAACATAAACAATGTTTCAGTCATTTTTTTTCCCTGAAGTATCCTAAACAGTCCTTTATGCATAAATCTGTTTTTGAATATATTTTTTCAACTTCGTTTAGTAATATTTATCAAATACCCACTGAGAAGGCACAGCTTTAGGAGCTGAGGATATAGAAATAAATAAAATGTATAGAGATACTTTAGAATAAAATAAATACAAGTTAAAACTAAATAAGAAGGCAGAAGATAATCCAGAATAAATAAAATATAAACCAAATTGAAAAAAAATGCTCAAATAATTTTTTTTAAAGGTGATAGATATAGAAAACATGACTGAATAAGTTGACAGTGCTGCAGAAAAAACACAACAAAAAGAAGAGTAAATGTATTCCTGAATAAAAGAGAAGAAAGTTTTCCTGAAACAAAGACCTAAGTATGCCAATAGAAAAAAAAAAAACACCATATTGTTGGAAAAATTAGCACAAAACAATCAAATCCAAGCTCTAGTCTAGTGAGGTTCCAAAAAAATATAAGCATTCAAGAAATAACACCAAATCACTTATAAGAAGTAGAAAGAAAGGAAGAGTACAATGTCCTAAGATTTGTCCAGGGCAATTTTTAATACTAGAAGGCAGGAATAAATGACTTCAAGTTCTGAGGATGAAGATACAATCCAAAAATGTAATGCACAGCTAAGTAATGCTGCAAATACAAGCCTAACAGAAAGATAGCCTCAAACACACAAGAACGGCAGAAATCTTATCCTTTATAAAGCAAAAACAAAAAGAAATTATTAAATAACCCAAAACACTTGCTGAGATCTCATCAAACAAAAACAACAAAATCAATACAAAGAACTCAGGGATGGAGAAAAGATGGTTAAAGGATTAGAAACAAAAATTAAGTCAAGTTAAAAGCTGATTTATATTCATGGCCACATAAAATGAAATCAGTTGTGACAAGTATGATTTCATAATCAAAGAAACTCTTAAAGGCGACTCTGCAGGAAAGTATACACCTTTCAGTGGAACTTTTTGCTTGTACCTGCTCTAGGCTAATGCTAGCCTATGTCCAGAGACTCAGAAAATTATACTGGTATCTTAAAATGTCTAGTCACAGGAACATGATAAATTACTTCTCACCTGGACTCGAGTTGCTATAATCTATTCCTCAAACTAAATATTACCCTACAGGGAATAACACTATATGCACCACTATTAACTGAGTGAATAAAGCATTTTTAACATGTAAGTTCTAGAAGTTATTTATAAGAGTGCAAAGATATGTAGGAAGCAAAGATAACATCTTATTTTCTCTCTTCTCCTTACCTTTTGCTCTAGGTAAGATGTGCCTAGGATTGAATGTCAGCTGATCTAGTGATTGGCTTTGGTCAGAAATAAATATGATATCATTTACCAAACTTTGGACAACTGTGGGTCCTGAAGAATTCTCATTTTACTGGGTAAATCTAACAAGCAGGGTAGGATTGCAAAAAAACAAAAAGGTACAACAGTATTTAAACTTAGCTATCAATTTTTTTTTTTTTTTTGAGTTGGACTCTCACTCGGTTGCCCAGACTGGAGTGCAGTGGCTGCTCCCAGCCATTGCAGCCTCGCCTCCTGGGCTCTGGTGACCCTTCCGCCTCAGCCTTCCGAGTAGCCAGAATTACAGGCATGCACTACCATGCCCGGCTGATTTTTGATGTATTGTAGAGATGAGGTCTCGCTGCCTAGGTGGGTCTCGAACCCGCAGGCTCAGGCAATCCACTCACCTCAGCCTCCCAAAGGCGTGGGATTACAGGCTGAGCCACCGAGCCTGGCTATCAATTTTTGAAGAGAAATAGAAGAGGTATTCATGTTGGATCACCAGAATTCATTATAATAAACTATAAACAAAGCTTGCTTCCATAAAAGAGACTGGAGAATTAGAGAAAGGGAAGAGAGAAATTTTTTTCATTATGTATAATTTTATATTTTCTATGATTTACTCTGTATATATTAACTGATTAAGTAAACTTATAATTTTTAAGTAACCTGAGCAAGTAGTGTGTGCTTTGAAAGAATCAATAAAATTTGTAAACCTATCATCAAGCTAACAAAAGAAAGAAGAAAACAAAAACAAATATATTATTACTGATCACATGGATATTTAAAAGATAATAAAGGAATATTATGAACAACTGCATCCACAAATTTGATAGATGAAATGAACTAATTCCTTAAAAAACAAAACTCACCAAAACTGACACAAGAGGAAATAATCTGAATAGAACTACAAAATAAATTGACCTAATAGTGAATAAACCTTCAAAGAAGAAAAGAGGACAAATGATTCATCAATAAAATTGACATTTAAGAAATAAATAATATTAATTCTTTACAATATCTTCCATAACACAGAACAAAAAGAAGTCATCTTGACTCTTTCTATGAAGGCAGCATTACTGTAACGTCAAATACAGACACCACAAGGGAAGGAAAACTATGGATTAGTATTTCTTATGAAAACAGACATAAAAATTCTCAACAAAATGTTAGCAAACAGTAAATTAAATCCAACAATGTGCAAAACTAATTATTCACCATGAGCATGTAAGGTTTTTTTTTCCAGTGTGCAAGGCTTATTCAATATTTGAAAATCATTTAATGTAATCTATCACATTGACAGGCTAAAGAATAAAAAGCTTGGGGAGGGTGGGAAAAGTAATAAAAATATTATTACATCAATTGATACAGAAAAACATTTGGCAGCATCCAACACCTATTCATTTAAAAAAAAACTCTAAGCAGACTATGAATAAAGAGATTCCTTAACTTGATAAATAACATTTACCAAAAACCTATAGCTAGTATTATATTTAATGGTGAGAAGATAGATATTAACCACCTAATATCAGGTACAAGATATATATCTTCTCTCATCATTCTTATTCAAATTGTACTGGAAGTTCTAGTGAATAGAATAAAACAAGATAAGAATAGAAGAGAAAAGGTAAATAGATTGGGAAGAAAACAATAAAACTGTCTTTATTTACAGATGATACATTTGTCTAAGCAGGAAAACCCTAAAAATTTTTTTTAAAATGCCTCTTGAAACTAACATGAGTATAACAAATTTACAGAATGCAAGTTAATAAAGTTAATATAGAAAAGTAATTTGCTCTCTTACATAGCAGCAATAAACAATTGGAATATGAAATTTAAATCAAAATACCATTTGTATTAACATAAAATGAAAATGTACAAATCTATCAAAACATGTACAAGATATATAAATTATTCTGAAAAAGTTATGAAAAATGTAAGTGATTGGAGGGAAATTCTGTGTTAATGAATTATGAATTATATTGTCAAGATGTCAATTATTTTCCAATGTATAATTATTTATAGAATTTCAAATAGAAATCACAGTAAACTGTTTTGTGGCACTTAACCAGATGATTTTAAACTTTACATGGAAAGACAAACATCCCAGTATAGACAATGAAATATTGAAGAAAGATGAAGATCACATTACCTGGTTTCAAGACTTACTAAAAACCTACAACAAACAAGGAAGCATAGCATTGCTGAAAGAATAGACAAATAGATTAATGGTACAGAACAGGATGTAGACCCATGCAAATGTATTCAACTGATTTCAACCAACAGCAAAGGCAAGTCAATGTCTATTGAAAGAACAGTCTTTTCAAAATGCAATGCTGTAACAATTGGATATATATATGCCCCTCAAAAATCTACACACAGACCTTATTTCAGTCACAAAAATTAATTCAAAATAAATCATAAACTTAATTAAAATGAAAAAGTAAATTTCTAGACAATAACATGTGAGAATAATCTAGTAGCCTTGGATTTGGCAATAAATTTTTAAATACTAAACCAAAAGTACATGCCCTGGGGGTAAAAATGGTAAGTTAGACTGTTTAAAATTAAAAACTTCTGTTTTGTTAAAATCACTGTTAAATGAATGAAAAAGTGAAATCAAAGACTGACATAAAGCCTTTACAAATACATCTGATAAAACACCGGTATCCAAAATATACAGAGGAACCTTTTAAAACTCAACCATAAGAAAACAAATACTTCAAAAATAAGCAAAAGATCTGAACAGATACCTCAACAAAGATACACAGTTGTCAAATAAGCATATAAACAGATGCTCAACATTTTTCCATCAGAAAGTTGCAAATGAAAACAATAGTAAGATACTACTACACAGTTATTAACATAGACAAAAACCCCAAATCTGACAATCCCAAATGCTAGAAAGCATGGAGAGCAACAGAAACCATGATTCATTTCTGGGGAAAATGCAAATGGTGCAGTCACTTTGGAAAATGGTTTGGCAGTTGCTTACAAAAATAAGTGCAGTCTTATCATGTGATCCATCAATTATACTCCTAGATATTTGCCTGATTTAACTGAAAATTTATGGTCCACACATGCACACACACACACACACACAAACCCTACACAAGAATGGTTATAGAATCCGTATTTATAACCACCAATACTGAAAGCAACCAAGATAGTCTTCAATAAGTGAATGTATACACAAACTGTGGTACTGTTGTAAAATTAAATATTGTTCAACAAAATAAAGAAATGAGTTATAAGCCACAGACAAACACGGAGAAGCCTGAAATGCATATTGCTAATTTAAAAAAGCCGAGATGGGAACAAGATGGCGACAGCATAGGTGGACTTGTGAGATTCTCTGAACATGAGTTCCCAAAAAGACTCTTACTTTTCTTCCCCCATCCCCCAGCCCACCACCAGCCGCGCTGGTCCGAGGCCGGGGACCATCGGTCCCACGCAGGGCCAGATATTGCGGCCCCCTGCTGCTGCTGTTCCACCACATGCATGGGAGTCTCGGGTCCCAGCTCCCTCCCTGGCTACATTGTCTCCTGCCCAGCACTCAGCACCAAGCCGCTGGTCATTCAGGGAGGCTCTGGGTACCCGCCCCTCAGAGACACCGGTCCCATTCCTGGCTCAAGTACCCTGTGGGGGCCCCAGAACCACTCTTGCCACTCAACACCTGCCCTTTGGAGCTTTGGAGCTCTGGAGCTCTGGAGCTCTGGGCCCACCCTGGCTGAGGCACTCAGCGTGTGACCCCAAGCTGGGGGACCCAGACAAGTGGAGAGAAACGGATCTGCAAAAACTGCCTTGCCATTCTCCAGGCAAGACTTCCACTGCCCCGCCCACCTATCAACAAACCCTACCTCAGTTCCTAAGGTAACTTCGGGAAACAGGAGACAAAGCCCCACCCCTATGCTGAATCAGACAAAAGCAACCCCCAGGCAGCCGACTAAAAAAAAAAACAAAACAAAAAAAAAAAACCCAAACTGCGAGTAAATCTAGCTGCCTGCAATGAAAAAAAAAAGGGGAGAGGCTGGAGATCAGAACTGAAGTGAATTTAGTGTGATCGCTTATTTTAACTTATGATTTTATCATTTTAATTGTTTGTTTTGATCAATTTGTTGTTTGCCTTCTGACTTACACTGTTTTTTGATTTTATTGGTCTGTCTCTCTGTAGCTATCAGTATTCTTTAGGGAATCTTTCTGATGTGTCTTTTTTCACTTCTTTCCGGCCTTGTGTCTCTTTCTCACCTGATAGTTGGTATGTATGTCTGTTTTCCCTCTCGCTCTTCTCTCTTTGTAACTTCCTATTGACCCCCCCTTCCTCCATTATTTTCCTCTTTTATATCCCTATTTTTAATCAAGGGACCAAGACTACATACTGCTGAACAGACAGATTGTAAGGCGGAGGGAAATAGGATCCAGTGTGCTCATACACCTGTTCGTGGATATTAGAATCAGCATACACATTCTGAACCACAGCTTTCCCCTCAATTAAACCTCAAAACTGCAAAAAGCACAGATTGCAGTCTACACTCCAACCTCAAAAGTGAAAAAAGCCAGAAAACCCTCATAAGGAAGAACAGGATATTGCAGAAGAGAAATAAATGGTTTGGCAGTTGCTTACAAAAATAAGTGCAGTCTTATCATGTGATCCATCAATTATACTCCTAGATATTTGCCTGATTTAACTGAAAATTTAAAAGCAACCCCACCTTCCCTCCAAAACAGAATTAAAGAAGGGGAGGGAAAGGAGGAGAGAGAGAAAAATCTACACAAATGAAGAAAAACCAAAAGAAGAATATGGGTCTCTCCCAGACCCCTGGGAGGGCAGACACTGAGAAAACTGATTTCGGAATGCAAACAATGAAGAGCCTCCAGAATGAAGGGTCTCAAACTACAAACCTAGATATCAAGACATTAATGGAGAGATTAAAAAGAATTGAGGAGACACAAGAAGAAACTAGGAAGGAGCTGATATCTGAGATAACGGTAATAAAGAATGCTGTGAATGAAATAAATAACAAACTGATAAGCATGGAAAGCAGAATTACCCAAGTAGAAGAAAGACCAATCAGAAGAGAAGCAGATTTATCTACAGAAACCCTGCAGGCTAGGAGAGCTTGGAGCCCTATCTTCAAAGTCCTAAAAGATAAACAATTTCAACCAAGAATAACCTACCTGGCCAAGCTAAGCTTCATCAGCGAGGGAGAATTAAAATCTTTCCCAGATATCCAATCCCTAAGAACTTATGCTGCCACCAAACCACCCCTACATGAAACACTTAAGAAAGTACTAAACACAGAAGAAAAGGAAAAAAAGAACAACATTCTTCACAAGAGTACAGGGAAAGAATAAAATATACATGAAACAACCACAAAAGCAAAAGAAGGATAAAAAAACCAAGTGGAAGAACAATCTATAAGAACTCTATGATAGGGACGAACTCTCACATTTCAATAATTAGCCTAAATATGAATGGACTAAACGCACCACTGAAAAGACATAGAGTGGCAAAATGGATAAAATATCACCAGGCAACAATATACTGCCTTCAAGAGACCCATCTCACGAGACAGGACATACACAGAGTCAAAGTAAGAGGATGGGAAACAAATTATCAGGGGAACGGAACACAAAAGAAAGGAGGAGTCACGATCCTACTTTCAGACAAAATACCATTTAAGCTATCAAAAATTTAAAAAGATACAGAGGGCCACTACATAATGATAAAAGGTTCACTCCATCAACAAGAAATATCTATCCTAAACATATATGCACCCAACATAGGTGCGCCAACTTTCATAAAGCAACTTCTTGGAAAACTAAAGAAAGATATTGATTCTAACACCATCATAACTGGGGACTTTAATACCCCACTCACAACCCTAGACAGATCATCAGGACAAAAAATCAGCAAGGAGATCCGGAACCTCAATGTGACTCTTGACCAAATAGACTTAATTGATACCTACAGAACACTCCATCCAAAGACACAGAATACACATTCTACTCATCACCGCATGGAACATATTGTAAGATCAACCACATAATTAGCCATAAATCAAGCATAATCAAATTTAAAAGGACTGAGATTCTACCATGCACCTTCTCGGACCACAGTGGAATAAAAATAAACATTGACACCAACAAGGTCCCCCCAAAACCCACATAGACATGGACACTAAACAGCATGATGCTAAACAACTCCTGGGTCAATGATGAAATCAAAACAGAGATCAAAAGATACCTGGAAACAAATGAAAATGAAGAAACATCTTACCGAAATCTCTGGGACGCCTTGAAAACTGTAGTAAGAGGGGAATTTATATCCCTACAAACACACATGAAGAAAATGGAAGGAACACAAATTAACAGCCTAACAAGCCACCTAAGGAAGCTGAAAAAGCAAGACAACAAAAACCCTAATTTCAGCAGAAGAATCCAGATCACCAAAATAAAAGCCCAAATCCAGGACATAGAAGACAAAAAGGTAATACAAAAAATCAATGAAACAAAAAGCTGTTTCTTCGAAAGGATATACAAGATTGATGGTCCCCTAGCTAGACTGACCAAGAAAAACAAGAAAAAAACCAAATAGCACAATCAGAAACACAAAAGATGAAGTCACATCTGACCCTAAAGAAATACAAAATATCATTAGAGACTACTACGTACACTTGTATGGAAACAAACTTGTAAACCTTAAGGAAATGGAGAACTTTCTGACATCACACAACCTTCCTAGGTTGGAACAAGAAGAAATTGAGACCCTAAATAGACCAATAACAATCAAGTAAATCGACTATGTAATAAGAAAACTATCTACCCAAAAAAAAGCCCTGGTCCAGATGGCTTTCCAGCAGAATTCTACAAGACATTTAAGGAGGTGCAGATGCCAATCCCACTGAAGGTATTCCAGGCAATTGAAAAAGATGCAACTCTCCCCAAATCATTTTATGAAGCCAACATTACATTGATACCCATGCCAGGTAAAGATTCAACAAAGAAAGAAAGCTACAGGCCGATATCTTTGATGAACATAGATGCTAAAATTCTCAGCAAGATCCTAGCAAACCGGATTCAACAATACATCTCAAAAATCATCCATCATGACCAAGTAGGTTTCATTCCTGGGATGCAAGGCTGGTTCAACATTTGTAAAACCATAAATGTAATTAAATACATCAACAGATGTCAAAACAAAACCACATGATTATATCATTAGATGCAGAAAAAGCTTTTGATAAAATCCAGCACCCCTTCTTGATAAAAACCCTCGAACATCTAGGCATATGGGGAACATACCTCAAAATAGTAAAAGCCATCTATGAGAAACCCACAGCCAGCATACTCCTAAACGGACAAAAATTGGAACCATTACCCCTGAAAACTGGAACAAGACAAGGATGCCCACTCTCACTCTCATCCCTACTGTTCAACATACTATTGGAAGTCCTGGCTTGAGCAATCAGAGAAGAGAAGGCAATCAGGGGTATCCAAATTGGAAAAGAGGAAGTCAAGTTATCTCTCTTTGCAGATGATATGATTGTGTACCTTGAAAACCCAAGAGAATCTGTCAAAAACCTCCTTACACTGATAAAGGCCTTTGGCAAAGTCTCAGGATACAAAATAAATGTGCAAAAGACAATCGCGTTTCTTTACACCAATAATAAGCAAACAGAAATCCAAATAAAAACCACAATTCCATTCACAATAGCCACAAAAAAATGAAATACCTTGGCATCTTCCTAACCAGAGATGTGAAAGACCTTTACAACGAAAACTACAAAACACTGCTCAAAGAAATCAAAGATGACAAAAACAAGTAGAAAAATATCCCATGCTCATGGATTGGAAGAATCAACATTGTGATGATGTCCATCTTACCTAAGGCAATCTACAAATTCAATGCAATAACAATCAAATTACCAGCAACATTCTTCTCAGACCTAGAAAAAACAACACAGGAATTCATATGGAAACACAAAGCATCCAAGAATAGCCAGAACAATCCTCAGCAAAAAAAAAAAAAGCAGGTGGTATCACATTACCAGACTTCAAACTTACTATAAAGCTACAATCATCAAAACAGCTTGGTATTGGTATAGAAACAGGCATATAGATCATTGGAATAGAATTAGATTCCAGAAGCAAAACCTCAATTTCTCAACCAACTCATCTTCAACAAACCCTCCACCACCTACCACTGGGGAGAGGAGAACCTATTCAGTAAATGGTGCTGGGAAACCTGGCTGACCACATGCAGAAGATTGAAACAGGACCCCTATCTATCCCCATGCACAAAGGTTAACTCCAAATGGATAAGTGACCTAAATGTAAAACCTCAAACAATAAGAACCTTAGAAAATGAAGGACATACCCTCATGGAAATCGGAACTGGCCTCCAATTCCTGAACAAAACCCGAAACCCACAGGTCATAAGAGAGAAGATAGACAAGTGGGACCTTATTAAACTGACAAGCTTCTGAAAAGCCAAAGAAACCATCAAGAGAGCAGGGAGACAGCCTACAGACTGGGAAAAAGTATTTGCCAACACCAGGTCTGACAAAGGCTTAACATCTTGGATCTACAAGGAACTCAAATGGGCTGAAAAGAAAAAAACAAACAACCCCATTATAAAATGAGCTATTGGGAGCCGGTCTTGGAGGTCTACCTGATTGACAGGGTCCTGGTGGGCCGAAGACCGCGGCCCACAGGGCAAGCCCAGTAAGCTGAGGCCCTTCTGTCTTCCACCTTTGCTTTTGGTACGGCTGAAGAAATTCTGTGCAGTTGTGGAAGAAGAAAATGACTTGTTTATGCAAAGTACTCACACCTAACCTGAGAATGTCATGGTTCATTTTCCCATTTTCCCACTATGCCGCTTGGCCTTTTCTAACATATGCAAGGTTTAAACACTGAAGCACATCAAGAATGTTTTCTTTCACTTGGTTATAAGTTACTAGATACTGCTTGAATAAAAAATGATATTAGTATATTCACTCCTTATTTGATTTAGAATTATGCAGTTTAGTGTTTAGACATAAGGTTTTATAGAAGCACAAGTTTATAGTAAGTTCATTATGAATTCATTATAAGTTCTAACTCTTATCTAGGAGTTATGTAGGTGATTTATAACACTGTCTTCACAGACTTAGGATAAAGATTAATCGTTAAGGTTTTTACTTAATTCTATAGTTAAATTTTAAGTAAACGTTTATAGAGTGGGTTTTCACTGAATTCATAATATACTAATTAGATACTTTATGATAATTAACTAAATACAGAAAGCAACCTTGGGGGCCTGGGAAATGTCATTAAAAGCTTCTTTTGAGTTTTCTTTAGAAATAAACACTGCAGGATAAGGGAAAAGTAACGAAGACACCTGGACAAGAAAGGCGATTACAAAGCTTTGAAGGTTGTAAAAGCCCAAAAGAGAAACACTGCTACATGAAGAGCTGTGCACCTGGGAACTTTCTTGAAACACTTCAAGGACTGTAATTTGGGACTCTTTTCAAGAGAGTTGTTGGCAGTGCTATTCTAGACATGATAATTGTTTTATCCATGTATTAATCGTAATTAGTAAATGTAATATCATACAAGTTTATATGATCAATATACATATGCATGAGGATTGACAAAAATTTTTTTAAGGCTTTTTGGTTATGTTTAACAAGGTTTTTACCTTTGAGTCAATTTAGTTTTTTAATGCTAATAGTTTTAAGTGTTTTATAGTTACTTTGAAGATTGTTTTAAGTTCATAAGTTTAAGTTCACACAATGATAAAATTGGTGCCTCAAAGATAATAATAATTGCTCCAGTGCCTATCTTAAGACAAAGATGTTTTCCAGGAGGTTGCTAAGCATAAGGGAAAACAGCCAAATCACCATTATCCTAAACTTAAAAGCTCATTAGCAATTATGCAACCATAATAATTTTAGTTGTGTTAGTTTTATTTCATTATGTTTAGTTCACTTTATATGTTTATTCAGAGTAAAGATTAGTGTATGTATTTTCACAGTAAGTGACTTTCATAGTTATTCTTTAAATGCTAGCCACTGTTGTTTGGTCAAGTTAATGGGCTTCATATTCCTACTATCACTAGGTACAATCTATAGTTTTGTTTTAGTGATTTTAAGGCTTTTTTAATTAGATAAGTGATGTGGAACCGAAATCAAAGTAAACCTTGTATGCATTATGTTTAGTTTAAGTGAAACTCCTTTTAAACTTATCTCAAGACTCATTAACTGAAAGTAGATAGTGTTTTTGGCTTATTCGTTTCTTCTAAAGACCGCTAGATGGTGGTAACTTTTAAAGGGTATGTACATGAAGGAATTTTCTGTCTTGCCCCTTTACAAATGGTATAAAAGCTTTCTGTTAACTAATAAAGGATGTCATCTGTTTAGGAAGCAGGTGTCCAAGTATAATGTTTTCATCTTTCGCCTATCCATCTTTCCTTCAGGAAACCTCACGACCCGGCAAGGGGCTGGACCCCTTCAATGGGCAAAAGATAGGAACAGACACTTCACAAAGGAAGACATCCGAGCAGCCAACAGACCCATGAAGAAATGTTCAACCTCACTAATCATCAGGGAGATGCAAATCAAAACTACACTGAGATACCACCTAACTCCAGCCAGAATAGCAATTATCAACAACTCAAAAAATAACAGCTGCTGGAGAGGGTGTGGTGAAAAGGGAACACTTCTACACTGTTGGTGGGAGTGTAAGCTAGTGCAACCTCTGTGGAAAGCAGTGTGGCGATTCCTAAAAGCTCTAAATATCAACTTCCCATACGACCCCGCAATCCCCCTACTCAGAATATATATATCCTGAAGAACTCAAATCACTCTATCAAAAAGATACCTGTACATGTATGTTTATCGCAGCATTGTTCACAATAGCAAGAACCTGGAAGCAACCATGCTGCCCATCAAAAGAGGACTGGATTTTTAAAAATGTGGTACATATACACGATGGAATACTACGCAGCCATAAAAAGGAACAAAATCATGAATTTCACAGTAACCTGGATGGAACTAGAGTCTATAATACTGAGTGATCTCTCACAGAAACAAAGATCCGAGTATCACATGTTCTCATTCATATATGGACCTTGAACATCCAATGTAATACTATAAGAAAATGACTGACAGTAGTGGGAAACTCTGGGGGGGGAGGGAGATGGGATTAACGGTAGCAAATATCTGTCTGGGGATGGGAAAATACCTCTTATCAACAGGGTGCCTAAATGAAACGTATTTGTATACCTAACCCTTAACTGTACCCCACAACATCATAATAAAAAATATTAAAAAAAAGAAATCACCACACTGTTTTTCATAGAGATTGAACTGGTTTGCATTCCCACCAGCAGTGTAGAGGTATTCCCTTTTCTCAGCATCCTTGCCAGCATCTGTTGCTTTTTTGTTTTATTGATGATGGCCATTCTTACTGGGATTAGGTGGTATTTCTATGTGGTTTTGACTTGTACTTCTCTCGTGATTAGTGAGGCTGGGCACTTTTTCATGTGTCTACTGGCTGCCCACATATCTTCTTTTGAGAAGTGTTTACTCTTGTCTTTTGCCCACTTTTTAATGGGGCTGTTTTTTTCCTTTTGGCAATTTTGAGTTCCTTGTAGATCCTGGATGTCAGGCCTTTGACAGATATAGAGTTGGCAATTTTTTTCCCCATTCGTGGGTCATCTCCCACTCTCATGATGTTTTCTTTTGCTTTGGAAAAGCTTTTCAATTTAATGAGGTCCCATTTTTCTATCTCATCTCTTATGGCATGAACTTTTTATCAGGAATTGGTTGGCTACTCCGATTACTATCCTCGTGGGTATCTCCTGAGTTTTCTAATATTCTTAGAGTTTGAGGTTTCACATTTAGGTCTTTGATCCATTTAGAGTAGATTCTTGTGTACACTGATGGGTAGAGGTCCTGTTTCAATCAACTGCATGAGTCAATCAGAATAAACCTGCTATCAGGCAGAACTGGAAAGAAGAGACTCATACTGATCTTTCTCTACCATTTGTCCAATCTGGAAGCCCCCTTGCTGAGGGGCATGTCTACTGCATCACCTTTCCATCTCAGCTCGGGGAAGCGAGCTCAGACATTGCCTTCCACTGCTCAAGTCAACCATTCAGGTCTCCAGTGAAAATAATTGGGAAGGGCTCCAGGAGCCTCCTTCCACCCGCCAAAAGGCTTCACCTCTCAGAAGGTCCAGCATGGCATCCCCAGGATTGCCTGCTGTCCTATTCTCCACTCTGCTGGCAGAACATTCCCACTCACTCCAGAGCTGTGCTCAGGGAGGGGACCGTAACTTCCCCACTTCCACTGGCATCCCAACAGCCCTCTACACTAGGTGCTCCGTGGAAAGCAGAGATGACGGGTCACACTACTTCTTTGCGGTTTCTGGCCTCCCTCTGCTAGAATGCCACTTCCTGAGGAGAAATGCTGCTGAGTGTGGTCTGCCCTGGTTCCTCTCAGGGCCTCTGGCAGGGGCGACCAAGTGGGAATTTATGCTTATGTGCTGAACCCATGGAAGGATGGAGCACAGGCGCAGGGTTGGGCCTTCGGTTGCTAGTATGCTTCTACCAAGTGGCTGCTGCATTTGCTCGGGAGGTTAGGAGGCCTTTGTTTCTGCCCTGGTAGGGTGACCCCTGACACATTTCCTCCCTTGTTCATTCTAAGCAAGACCACCCTTGGCGGTGTCTGCTGTGTAACAGGCACTATGCTAGGGGCTAGGGATTCTGAAACAAAAGATCCTAATGTCACCCAGCTTGCTTCAAACGAGGAGGGAGGAGGAAAAAAGGCACATATGACAGGGATCACCGTTGTCCTCAAGGCTGACGGAGCGTGGCAAGGAAATGCAAGAAATGACTGGCTCAGCCCTGGAGGCTGGGGGATCCCTGGGACACCCCTTCAGCCCTCTCTGGGTGGAGGAGCAGGAAGTCCCCACCAACATACCCTCTCTGGGCTTCTGCGGTGTGAGGCAGGGTTCAAACAAAGCAAGTGACAATTATATCCACCAGTCTCCTGGGTAGTAGCCCTGGTGCCCAAGCCTTCACATGCCCATCTTGGAGGAAGACCCGGTGTTCTTTCCATCACAATCTAGACTAGCTGACCCTGGCTGAGCAGTCACTGCCTCCCAGGTTGATCTTAGCCCACTCCATTCATGAGCTCAGCAAATCCTCACCACAACCCTGTGACACAGACGCTGTCTTTGCCACATTTTACAGGCAGGGACTATGAGGCACAGAGAAATTAACTTAGCCTGAGTTCAATATCAGACTGGGTCCAGACTCAGGAGGGTGGTGTGGACACTGGGGCTGTGTTCTATACCGCATACTCCATGAGCACCTCCCTCAGATGGGAAGAGTGGTTCACAAACATCGGGTACATGTGGACTCCAACCGACCTAGGACTTGGAGGCCCCAGAATCTGTCCGCCACAGAGTTGCTCTCCCAATTCTAGGGTGCTGTGGGACAATGAAGGGTAAACGGAGTGGACCAGAAGCACACTTCTGTTCTGACTCTGGCTGAAAACATTTCTGAAGCCTTCACAGTCCACACTCCTGCCTTCACCAGGGGAACGTGGCAGGTCAGGGCCCCCAAAACCTCTCAAGTGCTGACCTGCATGACCACAGGGATATGAGCAACTGCAGGCCACATCAGGGAGGCTCTCCTCCTTCACATCAATTCCTACTTTTGGACAGAAAATCTCAAGGAGAAGGCGTGACGCTGACAGCTATTCTGAACAATCAGGCTGTTCACACAGATTCTTCAGAGCAACCGAAGGATTTTCATCAGGGAAGGCGTGGGCAGGGCCCCAGCTCACCCTGAGGGGCAGGTGGACAGCGATGGTGACCCTGGCGCTCAGGTGACCGAGCCGTGCCTATAGCTCTCGAGCGTGGTGGAGGCCCAGGCCTCTGCCTTTACCCTGAAGCTGCTCCATGCTCAGCGCCTGGCATCAGCCTTCCTGCAACAAGGGGAGAACCACACGCTCACCTGGATGTTACCTTTGGTGGGAAAGACAGAGCAGCCTGAGGGCTCCTCTTTCATCCTACGCTGATATGCAAACAGAATTTTTAACTTAAAAGTTTTCAGAACTAGGTGCAATTCACATGAGTACACACTTCACAGTGATTTTCCCCCCACGCACTAAACTCATCCTTCATCCAGCACCCAGATCAAGAAACAGTACTATCAGCAACCCTGGGTCTACCAGAGACCCCTCTGGTGTCTAGTCCCTCCCCAAGGAAAGCCACCTTCTTCTGCCAGCACAGCTTCCTTTGACTTGTTGCTACGGTTTTAAAAAGGGAACCAGGCTGGGCACGATGGCCCACACCTATAATCTCAGCATTTTGGGAGGCCAAGATGAGAGGATTGCTTGAACCCGCCGGTTTGAGACCAGCCTGGGCAACTTGGCAAGACATCACCTCTACAATAAAAAAAATTAGTCAGGCGTGGTGGCGTGTGCCTGTAGTCCCAGCTACTTGGAAGGCTGAGGCAGAAGGATCGCCTGAGCCCAGCAGGTCAAGGCTGCAGTAGCTGGGAGCATGCCACTGTACTCCAGCCTGGGCACAGAGTGAGACGCCAAATAAAAAAATAAAAATGGAGCCGCCGGGCATCACCTCTTGGGCCTGGCTTCCTCAGCTCCACACTGCTCGTGAGAGTCCTCAGGCACCACCCACTGCAGACTCTTGGTCCACATGTCAGCACACGATTCCGTTGCGTGAATGAAGAGTCAGAGATGTACCCACGCAAATGTGGGTCCCTCCCAGCAGGACCCTGATCCACAGTGTTGCCATGAACCTCCATGGGCCTTCCTCGTGGGGGACACACGGGCATTTCTGTTGGGTGTATCTCTAGAGGGGGACGGCTAGACCACAGAACAGGTACACATTCAGCTGTGGTCATTACTGCCAAATCTTTCCCAGACGACTGCCTCAAATTACACTGCTACTAGCAGCTGCCCTGCATCTCCGCCATCATTTTCCATCAATTATTTCATTAAGTTTTGAACACTATTGTTTTTAAAAATTCTGGTGAAGAATCTACAAGGAATTCAAATCATTCACAGGAAAAAAGCAAATACTCACCGTTAAAAAGTGGGCCAAGGACATGAACAGATACTTCTCAAGGAAAACATCCAAGCAGCTAACAAACATGTGAACAAGTACTCAGCCATCTCTGTAATCATCAGAGAAATCCAAATCAAAACTACAATGAGATAACACCAAACACCAGGAAGGATGACTATCATGAAAAAGCAAAGCAACAACAAGTGTTCGCGAGACTGCAGAGGAAAGGGAACACTGTTGGTGGGAACGTAAGCTAGTTCAACCTTTGTGGAAAGCAATGTGGTGTTTTCCAAAGAAGTAAAAATTGAGCTACCATACATCCAGGAATCCCACTTCTGGGAATATACCCAGAGAAACATCAATTGCTCTACCAAAAAGACACCTGCACACATATGTTCATTGCAGCATTACTCACAATAGCAAAACAATAACAAAAACATGGAACCAACAGAGGTGCCCATCAAAAGTGAACTAGATAAAGGAAATGTGGTACATATACATGGCAGATTACTACACAGTCATAAGGAAGGACAAAATCATGTCCTTTCCAGCAACATGGATACAGCTGGAGACCACCATTCTCAGTGAACTACCACAGAAACAAAAAAACAGAATACCGCCATTCTCACTCATAAGTGGGTCCTAAACATTGGGCACGTGAACACAAAGGTGGGAAAAACTGACAGTGGGCACTACTAGCAAAGGGGAGTGAGACAGGGCTGAGAAGAGACACACAATCACTCAATGGGTACCTGGTCCACTATCGGGGTAGAGAGGGCTCACCAGAAGCCCAAATGTCACCTGCACGCAATTTGCTTCTGTAGCAAAATCCTCACACTGGGTTGTTTCCCTGACTTTGCTACTGTGAGTAGTGCTGCATTGAACATATGAGTGCAGGTGTCTTTTTTAATAAAATGTCTTTTCCTTTGGGTAGATATCCAGTACTAAGATTGCTGGGTCAAATGGTAGTTTATATTCAGTTCTTTGAGAACTCTCCGTGCTGTTTTCCATAGAAACGGAACTAATTCATATTCCTACCAACATTGTATGAGTCTTCCCTTTTCTCTATAACCTCACCAATAGCTGTTATTCTTTTACTTTTCCATAACAGTCATTCTGAGTTGTGTAAGATGGTATCTCACTGTGATTTCAAATTGCATTTTTCAAATGATTTGTGATATCCAGCACTTTTTCATGTTTATTAGCAACTTGTATTTCTTATTTTGAGAAATGTCTGTTCATGTCCTTGCTCAGTTTCTGATGGGGTTGTTTGTTGTTTTTTCTTGTTGAGTTCTGTGAGTTCCTTATAGATCCTAAATGTTAGTCCTTTGTCAGAGATGTAATTTCAAATATTTCCTCCCATTCTGTGAGTTGTCTGTTTACTCTGGTATTGACTTTACTGTGCAGAAGCATCTTAGTTTAATTAAGTCCCATCTGTCTTTTTGCCTACACCAATGTCCAGAAGAGTTTTTCCTAGGTTTCATTCATTGTCTTTTATAGTTTCAGGGCTTATGTTTAATCTTTAATTCATATGGAGTTAACTTTTGTATATGAGAGACAGGGTTCCAGTTCCATTCTTCGGCATACGGCTAGCCAACTTGCCCAGCACCATTTCTTGAATACACAATCTTTTCTCTCATTGCTTATTTTTTGTTAACTTTGTCAGGAATCACTTGGTTGCAGGTATGTGGCTTTATTTCTAGGTTTTCTATTCTGTTCCGTTGACCTGTCTACATGTGTATGGCTAGTATAGTATAATTATGTCAGGCAATATGACACCTCTGCATTTGTTGTTTCCAACACTCTATCCAACAACTGCAGAAGAGAGTTGCAGTTGCACTTGACACATGAAACATTCTCCAAAAATGACCATGTGCTTGGCCATGAAGCAAGTCTCAGTACATTTTAACAGAATCAAAATCATACCAGGCATCTTCTTGGACTATAGTAGAATGAATTGAGAAATAAATACCATTAGAAACTCTCAAAAATACCCAAGCTAGTGGAAACCAAAAAGCTTGCTCTTGAATGACTTTGAATAAACAACAAAATTAAGGCAGAAATCAGAAAAATGTTTGAATCAAATGAAAACAGAGAAACAACATAGCAAAACCTCTGGGATACAGCAAAAGCAATGCTAAGAGGAAGGTTATAGCATTAAATGCCTATATCAAAAAGATACAAAGATCTCACATCAACAATTTAACATCACACCTCAAGGGACTAGAGAATCAACAATCCAAACCAAAAGCTAACAGAAAAGAAATAACAAATATCAGAGCTGGATGAAATGAGCTTAACACCAAAAAAAGTCAGTTGGGGAAGAGGATAAACAAAACTGACAGACCACTACCTACATTAGCGAGGAAAAAACGAGTACATTCAAATAATTACAATCAAAATGATAAGAGCCGGGCTCGGTGGCTCAGCCTGTAATCCCGCGCCTTTGGGAGGCTGAGGTGAGTGGATTGCCTGAGCCCGCGGGTTCAAGACCCGCCTGGGCAGCAAGACCTCATCTCTACAATAAATCAAAAAATCAGCCGGGTGTGGTAGCGCATGCCTGTAATTCCAGCTACTTGGAAGGCTGAGGAGGAAGGATCGCCAGAGCCCAGCAGGTCGAGGTTGTGGTGGCCGGAAGCGGCCACTGCACTCCAGTCTGGGCGACAGAGTGAGACTCCAACTCAAAAAAAAAAAAAAAACAGATTGAGATGACAACTGAGACCATGGAAATACCAAAAGAACAACAACAAAAATCATCAGAGACTACAGTGAATACCTGTATGCATATAAACTAAAAAATTTAGAGGAAATGAATAAATTCTTGGAAACACAGCCTCCCAAGATTGACCCAGGAAGAAAGAGAAATCCTGAACAGACCAATACTCAGTCGTAAAATTGAATCAGGAATAAAAAATCTTCCAACAACAAAACGTTCAGGACCAGGTGAATTCATGGTTGAATTTTATCTCATGCACAAATAAGAGCTGGTCCCAATCTTATTAAACCTATTTCAAAAACAAAAATCAAGGAGAACAGATTTCTCCCTAACCCATTCCACAAAATGTGTATCAATCTGATACAAAATCAGGTACGGACACAACAAAAAGAAAACCACAGGCCAACGTCCCTGGTGAACAGAGGTGAAAATCCTCAACAAAATGCCAGCACACTTAATCCAACAGCAAACCCAAAACAGAATCAATCACAATCAAGTAGATTTTATTCCAGGACGCAAGGATGATTCAACATGCACAAATCAATAAACAGGATTCCCCACATAAACAGAACAGAATAAAAAATGATATCATCAGTTCTCTGAATATATACAGAATGGGCATGCGATACAATCCAATAACCCTTCATGATCAAAACCCCAAACTAGGAATTGAAGCAACATACATCAAAATAATGAGAGCCACATATAACAAACCTACAGCCAACATCACACTTGACAGGGAAAAGTTTAAAACATTTCCCTAAGAACTGGAACAAGACAAGCGTGTCCACTCTTACCACTCCTATTTGACACAGTACCGGAAGTCCTAGCCAGAGCAATCAGGTAGGAGACAGAAATAAAAAGCACCCAAATGGAAAAAGAGGAAGTCAAACTGTCTCTGTTCACTCATGACATGGCTGTATACCTAGAAAACCCTAAATGCTCCTCTATCAAACTCCTAGACTTGACAAATGACTCAATAAAGTTTCAGGATACAAAACTCAACATACAAAAATCAGAAACATTTCTATACACCAATAACACCAATAAGTTGAGAACCACATCAAGAACACAACGCCACTTACAATCCACACACACACACACACACACACAAATCCCTGAGAATACAACTAACATGGAAGTGAGAGATCTCTACAAGAACTACAAAACACTGCTAAAAGAAATTATAAGTGACACAAAGAATGGAAAAGCATTCTATCCTCATGGACTGGAAGAATCAATATTATTACAATATCCATAATGCCCAAAGCAGTCTAGAGATTCAACACAATTACCAATGCCATCCCTCACAGAATTAAAAAAAAAACAATCCTGAAGTTCACATGGAACCAAAAAAGAGCCCCAGTTGATCTTTCAGTTATTGGCATCACAATAGATCTGCACAAACTGTGTCCATATTAACTGAGTTTGATACATTCGTCTCTTCAATCATGTCCAAAACAAAAATGGTACGAGGTTTTCTCATTGTCCATGATTTACCTGGAACGGAGATCTTTCTCCTCATAAGGTTTTGGGTTCCTGCCTGGTCTTTGCTTTTAAATGGAAGGGGCTCCCCTCATCACAGGGTGGGACGGGTGGTACTCAGCTTTTGGTTACCTGTGGATGTCTTGGAATCTCCCTCATTTCTGAAGGACAGTTTGGCTAAATACAGGATTCCTGGGCTGATGGGTTTTTGTTCTTCCAACACTTTGGATACTTCGATGCACTGCCTTTGCCCCCCAAAGTTTTTGATGATACATCTGAGGACCTTACGGAGAAATTATGATGAGGGCTATCTTTCTGGCAGCCCAATAATATATCTTAATGTGTCTTACACAGCAGAATATGTTCTTATAAGATCATGATGGCGGTTAAGTTGCACCATCATTTTGAGACCAATCATTCAGAGTTTAAAGAAAAAGGGGTAATTTGAGGGTACACATTAAGGGGTCTTGAAAAGACATAAAGGTATTTCAGATTTTCCAACTACCAGTGAAACAATATGGAAGCATACTACAGGTTTTAATTTAATTTTTTTTTCTGAGTTGACTCGCTCACTGTTTCCTAGGCTGGAGTACAGTGGCGTGATCCCAGCTCACCCTCCAAGGCTCAGACAATCCTTCTGCCTCAGCCAGCCGAATAGCTAGGACTACAGCTGCACTATGCCCGGCTACTTTTTAAATTTACTGTAGATATGAGGTCTTGCTATGACGCCCAGGCTGTTCTTGAAATCCTGTGCTCAAGTGATCCTCCCACCTAGGCATCCCAAAATGCTGGGATTACAGGCATGAGCCCAGCCAGACTGTAATTCTTTTTTTTTTTGAGTTGGAGTCTCACTCTGTCACCCAGACTGGAGTGCAGTGGCCGCTCCCGGCCACCGCAGCCTCCACTTGCTGGGCTCCAGTGATCCTTCCACCTCAGCCTTCCAAGTGGCCAGAATTACAGGCAAGCGCTACCACACCCGGCTGATTTTTTTATTTATTGTAGAGATGAGGTCTTGCTGCCCAGGCGGGTCTCGAACCCGCGGGCTCAGGCAATCCACTCACCTCAGCCTCCCAAAGGCACGGGATTACAGGCTGAGCCACCGAGCCCGGCTCAGACTATAATTCTTAAGGACGTAAACATCAGTCTCTACAACTCACTTCGACCAAAACACAAACCAAACCAAACCAAAACAAAAACCCTTTTGTTAAAAGGAGAAAAAGGTTATTACAAACAAGCAAAAAAAAAAAAAAGAGCGGGGGAGGGGAGTATCCTAGCCATGGTGAGTTGCTCTGACCTCATAAAGAGCCATAGTGATGGAAGGCCCACCAGCCTATATAAGCCCCTGGCTGGCCTGAGGTTTTTGGTCGTTATTGCCCAGGGAGCTACTTGTGGTGACCTGAGGAGTTAGACCGTGTCGAGCCCGCTGTCTCCTTGCTGTTATCCTACTCTGTTTGCTTTCCCCGTTTTCCCACTTTCCTTCTTTTCTTCTCACTTGTTCTTTTCTCTATTTCCTTTTGATTTGTCTGTTTTTATCCTTTATCTCTCCTCTTTCTTTGCTTATTCTTTCATCTCTCTCCCTTCTTTTCCTTTTCCCATTTTGTTTTCATCTCCTTTGTGTCCTTCCTTGTGTGTGTCTTCTGTTCCCCTTGTTTATTATTATTACTGTTGTGCACATTCCTGTTCCCCTTGTTTATTATTATTACTGTTGTGCACATTCCTAGTTATTATTGGTGTTGTTCATATTCTTTTTCAAGTACAGTTGCTGTAGTGAATATCGTTGCAGTTAGTGGTTAGAGCAGTTAGACAACAAAGTAGCGGGGCATGCAGCAGAGGGCGTGCAGCCACGCGTGCAGCCGGGCAAACGGCCGGACGAGCGGCAGGACGTGAACTCTACCACGATCAATGAGGACACACTAACGTATTATCGGGTTCTCAGGGTCATGGGCTGCGGTTCCTATGGCGAAGTCAAGCTTCTCCAGCATGCAAAGACCGGGACCCCAGTCGCACTGAAAGTCGTGCCAAAGCAGCAGTCGGCCTCCAGCGACAGAGAAGTTCAGGCCATGAAAGTGCTAAGACACCCCAATATTCTGAAACTTTTCCAAGTCATCGAGGGTGCACGCAGCACACACCTCTTACTGGAACTCGCTCCCGGAGGTGACCTGGACCAACACCTCCTCCGGAAAGGCCGCATAAGGGAAGACGAGGCCCGCCAGCTCTTTGTTCAGATGTGTTCGGCCATCTGTTACTGTCACCACCGGAAAATAGCGCACAGAGACCTCAGGCCTGCGAACATACTCCTCGACCAACACCAGCGCATCAAAGTCACCGGCTTCGGCCTCAGCACCCAGTTCGAGGACGGGCAGATGCTGACCCTCAGGTGTGGGGCTCCCGGGTACATGGCTCCAGAGGTCCTCCTGGGGCGTGAGTACAGCGGCCCGGCCGTGGACACGTGGAGCCTGGGAGCCACCCTCTACTGCCTGGTGGCCGGGAACCCGCCGTTCGTCAAAGATTCACCAGACCTCCGAAAACACCGCACGATGGCCACGTTCAGAATTCCCTTTTATTTCTCTTCTCCGCTGGAAGTCCTTATCAAAAAACTAATGCCGCTTGATCCTAGGAAGAGGCTCGCCCTGGAGAACATCGTGAGACGGGATCCCTGGGTTGGCCCCGGACTGCAGGAAGCAATGGAGCCTGAAAAGCCACTACGCCCGAGTTGCCTGGACCCAAAAATTGTGCAGATCATGGGAACCATGGGGTTCCAGCAAGAAGGAATTCAACGCTCCCTGTCCCAGAAAACCTACGATGACACCATGGCTACCTACCTGCTGCTACATTACAGGAAAGGCCAGGGCCAGGACACCACCGCCACAGAACCACCTCTGACATGCAGAACCCCCGCCAGACCTCTGACGACCAGAGGAAGCATGGACACCACCGCCACAGAACCACCTCTGACATGCAGAAACCCCGCCAGACCTCCGACGACCAGAGGAAGCATGGCTGCCGGTCCCCTACTAGAGCTGCAGGCAGCTAATCCCAGCACAACCCAATGTGGCTCTGCGACCTGGCCCCCCGGCAGCCATGGGGAAGTCCCGGAAAAAGATGCCTGTCGTCACAAAACCCCTGACGACGGCAACTCTGGGCAGCCAGAGGGTGAGACTTTGGCCTCTGCCAGTGAAGACAGCCAGGGCTGGCGGAGGGCCATGAGGCGTTTTGTCAACCTTTTCAGATGTTGCTGCCTGCCGGACCTGAAGACCCGCCAACAGAGGAACCAGAGGGCTCCGGTCAACCCCCGAGACAGGTGAGGCTGAGCCACGGACCAGGTGTGTGGGGCGGGCAAGCCGGGCAGGCTTCCTGCGCAGCATGTTGTTTGTTATGTTTTTGCTCATACCACTTCTAAATGACAAATCCTAACTGTACGCATTTGTGGGGTACTATGGGGTATTGAGAAATATCTATACACGGTGGCATGGTGACATCAAGTTACTCAGGATAGCTCAGGAAAACAAAACTGCAGATGTCACTCGGGTTGATGTCAACAGGGGTGACCTCACAGAAGGACACAGGAGAGAACAGTGACCAGAAGCTCAGGGGGGTCACCCAGGGAGGGAAAGGGGATTTGCCAGTCAAAGGGCTCCCAGTTTCAGGTGGACAGGAGGAAGCAGTTCCGGCACAGTTCAGGCACAGGGCAACTGTCACCCAGGAGACTCCAGGGGGGGACTGCAGAGGACCCGAGAACCCACTCTGATGTCTCCTGCACTCAGGATGAAGAGCAAGCCCTGCGCTCCTGCCATTGAGAAGACACCGTACGGGGCCTCGGCCAGTGGCGATGCACACAGCTGCAGGAGGAGCCCTGCAAGATGCCCAGGCAGCTGTCTGCCCGGCACACCCTGCCCCGAGGGCTCGCCAGGCTACGGGCAGATGGTGCAACCGCCACGGGGGCCTGGCAGGGATTCTGCCAGATATGGCATCCATCTCCCAACCTCCAGCCCTGTGACCTTTAGAGACAGCCTGTCAGCCCTCAGGAGCAAGCTGAAAGGACGACATGGAGCCTTGGGGGCCCCTCCCCCCGGGGTGACATCAGAAAAGGTGGCCATTGCCTAGGCTATTCCTCCCCCCCACCCCATCTTTGCCTCCTTATGTGGGGGAGGGGACAGAGGTCTCAATAAATTGTTTTTACTTCAAATCTCAGAGTATACTTTGAGCACCAGGAAAAGGGATCATACCTATGTTGCTGGTCTGCAACCTTCCAGCACGGAACTGGGGCTGTGCACATCCCACGAAGGCACCACGTGAGGGGTGCAGTCCAGGGAGCTCATCAGAAAAGCCCCTTCCACAAGTGTCCAGGGAACCCCTGACAGCCACACATGACAAATGGTTCCATTCGACAAGGCCCCAGGTGTATGCACGGCAGAAATGCACACGTCCTGCACGGCAATGCTTTCAGAAGGACCCAGGGGAGCTTGAGGCTTGTCTGCCTGTGTCAGTCACGCCGAGAGGTCCCCAGTGAACCGGGAATGTCCTTGACTCAGGCTGTGATGGGAGGGAGAGGAGCGACGTGGGTGTGGCCCCCAAAGAAGCCCAGGGGTCACATGACTGTGTTGCCAGGGTCCTGACTGCAGGATGGAGTCAGGCCTTCTTCCCCTGGTGCTGTTTCCACCTCTGGATGGCAGAGGCAGGGAGCAGTCTCACTCAGCTCAGACGCCTAGCCCAGGCGCACCAGGTGACCTGGTGTCAGGTGACCCAGGGATCAGACCCAGACCCGCTGGGAAGATGACACAGGGGCCTGCCTCTCCACACCCCAGAGTCGCCTGTTCCCAGGGGCAAAGGAAGGACAAGCACAGCACCGTGCCCACCATCCTGGGGCCGCGGGGGCAGATTCTGAAGGACGTGGGTCCGGAGGGCTCCCCTGCCTGGGTGTGCTTCCCCGAGAAAAGGCCAGGAGGCATTCTAGGCAGAGGGAAGCCAGAGTGGCAGAAGCACATGGGACCGAGCTGCAAGGAGGCTGACGCTGGGTGGGACCAGCCCCTGCTGACAGGACGGCCCCCACGGGGCACTCGCTCTGCGTCTCCAGTCTCACCCACCTCCACTCAGCTCCCCTGGAGGAACATTCCGCTCCTGAGGTGCCTCTCCTCCTCTGGGAGCGTCACGGCTGGGACAGCTGGGCCTGGGCCGCCTCTTACACCTCCGACTCAGGGAGAGGAATAGCCTCTTCTGAGGCAACTGAGGCAACAGAGGGGTGGGACCTGGAGGCCCACCAACCCGAGCATCTCCAGACTGAGGTCAGAAGGAAGGGAGAGCGGAATGTCGGCTTCACCAAGCCTGGCAGAGACGACAGATCTCCAGCACAGCCATCAAGTGTCTTCTCAGAGACTCAGATGGTCCCGAAGACACCAAATAAAGATGCTTTCGCTTGCTCCTGAATGGTCATGACGCAGCTTGCCAACACAGTGTGGGCAGCGCGGGCTGGGAGATGGGGTGCCCGTCCCCTCCAGAACCCTTCGGCCCTCTGGAGCACTCACAGGCTGCTTCAGCACTCCTGCGCGCCTGGGAGCCCCGGTTCTGCTGGCCCTGGCTGTGTGCCCTCAGGCGAGTCCCTTCACCTCTCTACGCAACCTCTTCCTCATCTGCAGAAGGGTGGCAGCGACAACAGACAACAGTGCCCAGAATACACCATTTTTTTCCAACACACGCGAGTGCTTCCTAGTACTCTTTCCCCCTAGGCAAACATCTAGGTAGTTAGTGCCTCTGATCAGATCCTTCCTGGTGGCCTCTTAAATGATACATAGATGTAAAGATAAGAGTGATGCACATTGACCGTGCATCACTGCAAGAGAGACAGCGCTCAGAGATAACATTCCCTGAGTGCTGCCTGCATGTCGCAACTCACATCACAATCCTGGCCATGAGACACTACTGTTTTTCCCAGTTGTGGCCACCTAGGCGCAGAGAGGTCAAGTCATCTGCCAAAGGACCACAGCTGCTTGAGAACAGAGCTGGGACGTGCTCTCCCAGATGGTCTGCTTTCAGAGTCTGCGCTCTTCACCACTGTGTTGTCCTGCTCCCCAGAAGAGAAAACAAAAACCCCCACAGTTCCCATCTCACAAGTGCTGCCCACACTTCACACTGCTCTGTCATCATTTATCTGCTGTGCACATATTCACGGAAATAAACACACACGTATGTGTGCAAATACACGGGTAAGTGAGCGACATGTGCACAGTTCCTGTTACTGAGCGGCAGATGACCCCACGCCTTGGTGGCCCAGAACAGAGAACGCTCGCTGCTTGCTCCTGGGGCTGCAGTTCCGGCAGTATATGGGCATCTGGGTCCCTTCCAGATGGGGGCTCTGATCCACAGTGCTGCGGGGTGTGGACCTTCATTTGGGGAATATACCAGCATTTGCTAGACATATTGCTAGGAAGGAGGCTGCAGGGCCACAGGTCACACACACCTTCAGCTACGATCATGATTGCCAAATTCTTTCCAACGTGGCTGTGTAAACTGACACTTCTCCTAATCGTTGCCTCACACCCCTGCCAAGACTTGCTATTTTCCACCTTTAAAAAAGCCATTCTGTGAGGTGTGTAGCATTTTTCCTTCCCTTACATTTCTTAGGACAACTGTCAAACACACAGAGAAGGTGAAACAACTGTCCTTTGACTAGCCGCTTACCCAACACCAAGCCCCTACAATGGACACTTGGCTATATTCCTCTTGTTGCCTGTCCACCCCTCTACCCACCCACCAACGGATCTTATTTTTTTAACACATCTGAAAGTTAGACATCAGCATACTTCGCTCTAAATGTTTGCCCACAGGTCTGTGTTGATGGAGGTTTTTTCCCCCTCAGGTCAAATCTACACCCAGCAGCATGCACACCTCTTAAGAGGACCCCTCTGGGGCTCTGACAAGCCCATACACCTGTGAAATCCACACCCCAGCCAAGACTCAGAGCCTTTCTGCCTTCCCACCTTCTCCTCCTATGTCCATGCTGATCCCTCGTGAATCTCAGATGAGCTTCAGCTTCCTCTAAGCAATCTTCCCAGATACCTCAAACTGGCTTAGGTCCCATCTACTGGGCAGCTCTTCCGGGCACCACGCTGAGACCTTTCTGTTGGACAGCACCCAAGAGTGGGATGGTGCTCACAGCACCCGTGCTTACTCACCCACAGGACACACTACCATGGGCGCTGAATGGCCTGGGGAACTAGGACTTGCAATCCTAGGTGCACCAAGAAGAGAGAGAACACGTCTATCTCCCTCTCTCTAGTGCTCTCTCTTGCGCTCATTTACCAGGGAACCCCCAGAGAATGGCCCTTAGTAGATGCTCAGTGAACAGGCCCTTGGAAAACCAGTCACTGGAAAGGCTGAGCAGAGAAAGGGCCAGGACGGAGAAGAGGAAAGGTGTCCACACTCCCGACTGGGAGGCAGCCAAGGGGCGAGGGGGCTGGGGGCTCTGTGGAGAGTTTCACGGTAGTGCCTACAGCCGAGGGGCTTTCGAGAAGGCACCAACTGTGAGGGCCCAGCAGAGGTGGGGTCCAGTGGGAGGAGGGTGGAGCCTGAGGGTGCTGCAGGGGAGGGGGGGACCGGGGCAGGGCCACCCAGGGGCCTCACACGGCTCTTTTTTCGGAGCCATGAGCGGAGTCCAGTCACGTGTGACCTGAACTTAGCAGAGGAGAGCTGACCTAATATGGGGACCTATCCTGCTCCCTTAGGCGAGCATGCCGCAGGGAGGGCATCATGACCACGATTCCATCCGCTGACCCGGCCTGCCCTCGGCTCAACTACAGGTCACTGTCAGGCACACCCGGATCTTCAGCCCAGGCCATGTGTGACCTGGGGCAGTGACACAGCCTCTGTCTTTTCATCTGACATGGGGCCCGACATCAGTTTCTTCTACAGTGTTTCAAGTCGTCAGTGAGGTCAGGTGTACGAAGTGCTTACCCTGCACCTGGCAGGGCGGATACTCGATAAATTCACCACTGCTGCCAGGGTCACCACCAATATCATCGCTAAATCCCACAGGGGGTCCCCAAGGACACGTGACTAGGGGGGGGGCCCTTAGGGGTCGGGGTCCCACGCCATGTTACTAGCCCAAAACCCCCCAAAATTTGGCATTCTGAGCACCAACTGCATTCTGGGCACTGAAACAGGCCCTTTGACATGCAATTCTATTTAGACGACACTCAGCTTAGAGATGTGGAAAGAGACTCAGAGAGTCCAGGCATCTGCCGAGGTGGACAAGACCCAGGCCAGACCAGAGGTGACGGTGGACACGCAGACAAACGCCACTCCTGATGCTGGGGCCCCTCTGCTGCCTCAAGCCCTCCGCCTGGGAATCGGGGTGGTCCATGTCCACCTGTCTGGGCCTGCTCAGCAGGGCTGCTTTACCTGGGAGGAGCTGGAACTTGCCCTGGTTCTCTCCCTCCACCATCAGTCCAAGCGGCAGCAGTCACTCAGGACGACCTTCTCACTGGCCCCGCCGGGCATGAGACCGTTGATCCTCAGAGGCAGCTCCGGGACCTGGCCCATGCATGCCCCCACCTGGCACGGGGAGAACTGCAAGCTGCTGGGCTCGATCACACACACACCTGGAGGACAGGGACATGGACTGGGCTCAGCCGTCTTCACGGGAGAGGCCAGGCCCTTTGCTTGGATTTCCTAAGAGCTGCTGTGGGCCGGGCACTCAGTACAGTTCTGCAGGGAGCATGTCCTGGGCAGCAGGTTGAGTCAGGGGCAGAGCTGGCAGGGAAGGCCTCTCTGAAGAGGTGGCCTGGGAGCTCAGACCTGGGAGCCATGTCAAAAGGCAGCCAGCCAGAGGTCAGAGAAAACCCAGGGTAATGAAGGGGTAGTCTGTGCAAAGGCCCCGAGGCACACATCTGCTCAACACGCAGAAGGAACAAAGTGGCCACGGTGGCTGGAGTGTGGTAAGTAGGAGAGAGTGGAAAGAGATGGGGTCTGAGAGGTGGTGGGCCAGGTCATGCTGGGCATGTGGCCACAGAGGGATATCGGTGTTCACTGTGGCCAGGCTGGGGACAGCTCAGAAGTTCCCATCACCCTGGCCAGTGTGTGCCAATCAGCAGCCAGGTAACGGGTGGTGGGGAGGTGTTGGAAAACCCAGTGACAGACAGGGCGGGCGGCTTGACCCAGGGTATGGGTTGTGTTCTGAATGTTCACTGACTGGATGCATGGGTCACCTGGCCATAGGGTGAGGGGAGGGACCAAGGGCTAACACATCCATCAAGCCAAGCTCGGCATGCCCCAGGCCCTGTTCTGAGAGCTGCCGACTCCCTGGGGCCTCTTTGCCCCTCTGCTGGGAAGGCATTCTCACCTAACAAAGGAACCGGCTCAAGGGGTCAGGAGCCAGCCAGGCTGTGGCATGCTGGGTGCAAGTGTGAGCCCGGGGGTCTATCAGGACACCCCTGCCTCATGAGGAATAGTCCTCAGGCTTCTGCTGAGCAACTGGGTGCCGGGTGGCACATTTGCTGAGAGGGGAGACATGGGGAAGGGGGCAAGCGGACCTCAGTTTATTCCTGTATGGGACCATTATGCCTCATCTCAAGGGCGTCTGTTAAGTACTTCTCTTAGACCTGACTTTACACAGCTGTGTGCATGTGGCTATGGCTCTCGGTCAGAACACGGGATTTGTTGGTCCTCCCATGTCCCCAATATCCCAAGAGCAGGCTGTGACTGGACACTATGGGGCTCCCCTTTCTGTCCCAGAAGAAAGGAGTTGAGGTCCTGGGGAGCTTGGGTCAGGGAGTGCCGCCAGACTGGCAGAGGATCAGCTGGGGAGACCAACCCTACCTGCTGTCACTGCTAAATAAGATGGCCCACATCAATCAGCATGGAAAGCCAGGTGCAGGGCTGGGCCGGGGGCTCATGCCTATAAGCCCAGCACTTAGGGAGGCCAAGTCAAGAAGACTGCCTGAGTCCAAGGAGCTCAAGACCAGCTTGGGCAACATGGTAAGACCGTGTCTCTACAACACATAAAAAAAATGAGCCAGGTGAGGTGGCATGCACCTTGCAGTCCCAACTGTTTGGAAGGTGAGGTGGAAGAATCTCCTGAGTCCAGCAGGTCGAGGCTGTGGTGAGCCATGATTGTGCCACTGTACTCCGGCATGGGTGACAGAGTGAAACCTGACTCAAAAACAACAACAAAAAAGCTGCAGAGACCAGTGTAGGGAACACTTGCCTTTGTACCTGAATGGGAGTACGGGAAGAGGAATCTGGTGGTCTCTCAGAGCCTGGCGGCCCTTTCACTGTGAATTTATAGCGCAATACTCAGTGACCCTTCTGATTTGATATTTTTAAGTTTTGGGACCAGGGAGCTCTCAATAAAGGCTTTTTGACGCCCTCATGTCTTCTATGTCCTCTGGTCTCCCCTCCAGAAACCCTGCCTGTGGCTTCTAGCTCTTCCAATCCCATCCTGCCTGGTGTGGGATATCCCGTCCATCTCCCCGACGTGGCCACGAGCTACCAAGGGCAGGGTTAGGGCTCGGCCCCTCGGCCCCTTGACCACCGCCCACACCAAGGACAGGACAGAAGGCTAAGGAGTGTTTCTGAATGGAGCCTGAGGGCTAGTTCTTGAGAGGGCGGCTGGACAACACCACCCCGAACCTCCTTAGGGCTGTCCTGGCCCTGAGGCCTCACCTTTATCTCGCCAAAATGGAGCGGGCTCTGCACTTCGTGGGCCTGATCACACTGAGGCCGGTGTCACTGCTTGTGGTCATCACCCCTTGATGGTGACTGCAGCAACCGTGGAGCTTGACGAAGATCAGCTGAAGTTCCCACCGCCATGGGCCTACGGAGGAAGACACATCATGGGACCAACCACTAGCCCTGTGCCCACGGGGGAAGCCAGGGGGCCGGAGACATGTGTGTGCACATGCACACACACTCACCTGCTCACACTCCACATGCATGCACACACTCACATATTTACCCTTATTCACCCACTCACGATTCATACCCACATGTTCACACGCACACACTGACCCCTCACACTCACCCACTGCCACACTCGCATTCACACCCACAGGCTCACACTCACACACATGCTCACCTATTCGCCATTCATATCCATAGGCTGACACGCATACCCATTCACATACACGCTCACACAAAGCATTCACTCATATACGTGTGCACACTCACGTTCACCTACTCTCATGCTCATATGTACATGTTCACGCTCAGTCACAACCATTCACACTCACTCTCACACATGCTTACCCACTCACACATTTAATCACACACTCAGTCACATGCTCACTCACACACTAACATGTTCACACTCACAGTCTCACGCACTCACACATTACAATCATACCCGCTCACATACATGTATGCACACATACACTCATACATGCTCGCTCACACCGCTCCCTCATTCACACCCCCATGCTCACACGTTACCCTCTCACTCATCTACATTCACCCACTCACACATGCATTCACACTCACCTACTGGCTTACCCTCACACACATGCTCACACCACACCCTCACCCACTCATACCCAAACTATACACACACCCACTCACACTTTGTCACGTAACTCATACATCCACACTCACATGCACATGCAGACCGATACACACACTCAAACACATACAAACGCACATGCTCAAAAACACCTATGCCTACTCGCTCTCACACACACTGCACGGAAAAACATGGCATCAGCCGGTGCGTGGCTGGAGGATCCCTCTGCCCTCACTCTCGCCACACTGTCTTGTTTCTGGTCCTCATATTCGGGGCACCTTGTGACTGACATACACAGACACAGATGCCCGAGTCCGTGGCCCCAGAACCTAGCAGCCCCTCCCAGAGCTCAGGCTCTGTCCCTCCAGGGGAACAACAGGACTGACGAGCCCTGTGCTGACCACAAGGACTTGAGCCCCATCCCGAGGTGAGTCCTGCCAACTAATGCCTTGTGGGAGCACTGACACTTGGCGTGTGACAGGGTCGGAAACAATTTTCTTGGGAATTTGATATTTGCCTCTAAGGGTATACACACATGGCTTTCAAAAACCAGTTTTCAAAAACATAACTGTTCAGTGGAATTCCAATCTATAGTCCAGGTTTTCTTTACTGTATTTTCTTTGCTGTATTTTCTAGCTTCTAGTCTTTGGAGTTTTCCTGATTACCCACATTATATTGCTATGATGGAAACCTCAGGAAATCCAGAATCATAAAGACTCTGACTTAAAATTCTTCCCAACCACTAGAGAGTAACATTAAAAATAACAGAATGGGCAAAAGCCACAATCCCATGGAAACACCCAAAGGAATGTACTCAGAAGTGTCTGTACCTTTACTGCATACTGATAGGTGCCAATCTTTGGTTGCCATGGAAATGTCAAGATGCTGGGATGGAGGGTTATGGGGATGTGAATGTCCACTTCCTGCTGGTTCCACCCAGGTACCCGTAGCATGTGGACCCCTCTGTCCTACAAGGGGTGAGGTCACCACACATCACTATGACAACCAGGTCAACAGCTGATTTCCCGTTCACCCGGACACTCACCCCTCCCTGGGGATCAGGCCACAAAAGTGGATTTTGTGCTTGTGGAAGAGTGGAAAAGAAGTTGCCAGGCACACTGCAGCCTTCTCGGTCTCCGTGGGGATGGCTTTCCATGGTCATACAGTACTGTATATATTTAACAGGTTACACTCACACCTCGTGGAGAGAGATAATACATTAAAAAATGCAGGTGTGCATCTTCAAACTTCCTAACTTGAAGGTTCATACGTAGGGGACTTACTGCATTCAACCCAACTCTACTCCTGTGAATTCATTTTGCCATCACAGTCCAGGCAGTAAGACCTTAAGGGCTCTAATGACACACCAAGCCCTGAGACAGGCAGCAGCAGGCCCAAGTTTGCTAGCAGTCAGTGGTGGATCAGGGCAAAACCCAATCCCACCTGACTGACTTGCTGACATCAAAGGGACATACACTCCAAGTAACTGAAAGCAGGGACTTGGACACTGGCATACCCATGCTGACAGCAGCATTACTCACAACACATAGGGGGCAGGCAACAGACCACTGACCAAATGTCCATCCACAGATGAATGGATAACAAAACATGGTGTATCCACACAGTGGAGTATTATTCAGTCTTAAAAGGGAAGGGAAATCTGACACATGCTACAGCATGGATACACTTGAGAACACTGTGCTGACTGAAAGACACCAGTCACAAAATGACAGATCTGTAAGACTCCACTTACATGAGGTACTCAGAGTATCCAAATTCATGGAGATAGGTAGTGGGATGGAGGCGAGGGGGAGGGGAGGTGGGAGCAGGTGTTGGATGGGGACAGAGCTTCACTTTGGGAAGACGAAATCATTCTGGATGCAGATGGTGGAGACGGTTGCACAACACTGTGAGTGTGCTTAATGTCATAGAAGTAGACACTTAAAATGATCAATATGGTAAATTTAGGTTAGTAAAATGGACAGGGGAAGATCTGCCATGGCTACCGAGTCACTGACACACCTGTAATCTTCCCTTGTCTGATGATCTGCATCTTGTTGTGAATGAAGGTTCCCACCATCAGGTAGACATCATATGCTGGGTTCAGAAGGTCTTTCTCCAAAAGCAGCAGCCAAACTTCTGCAGGTTGCATATTCTTGGCATAAAGAGGGTAGGAAAAGCAAGCGGGGTCAGGGGTGAGAGAGGTAGTGTGGGTGACAGAGTTTTTAAAAATCTTGGAACGGAGAAATAGAATAAAGAAATAAGATACCGGACGGGCTCGATGGCCCATCCTGCAATCCCAGTGCTTTGGGAGGCTGAGGTGAATGGACTGCCTGAGCCCGCAAATGCGAGACCAGCCCTGGCAACTTGGTGAGACCTCGTCTCTACAATAAACCAAAACTTTAGCCGGGCGCAGTAGCTCATGCCTGTAGTTCTGGTTACTTGGAAGGCTGAAGCAGAAGGACAGCCAGAGCCGAGCAAGTCAACACTGGGGTGGCCGTGAGCATGCCACTGCACTCTAGCCAAGGCGATGGAGTGAGACTCCAACTCAAAAAAACAAACAAGCAAACAAACAAACAAAAAAAACCAGAGCTGGGCTCGGTGACTCAGCCTATAATCCCGCACTTTGGGAGGCTGAGGTGAGTGGACTGCCTGAGCCTGTGGGTTCGAGACCCACCCTGGGCAACTTGACGAGACCTCATCTCTACAATAAATCAAAAAAAATTAGCTGGGCATGGTAGTGCGTGCCTGTAGTTCCAGCTACTTGGACGGCTGAGGCAGAAGGATAGCCAGAGCCCAGCAGGTGGAGGCTGCAGTGGCCAGGAGCAGCCACTGCACTCCGGTCTGGGTAACAGAGTGAAATTCCAACCCCCCTCCAAAAAAAAAACAGAAATAAGATGTCACTGCCACACTGTCACTGTAGGACACCAGAGATCCCAAGGGAACCCTGTATGTATGGCAGGCATGCATACAAAGGTTGTTACCCAAACACACTGAGCCCCTCACTGTACATTATGTATGCTATATCTCAACTATAAAGGATAATAATAAAACAGAGGAGTCACAGAAAATCCTATGAATGCCATGGCCACCAGGAGTTCAAGTTTTCTCCCAACAAAAGCTTCATAGTTTAGGGAAGTTGAGAAGCTCCAGGCCAACCTGCACAGGAAGGGAAGTGTAGGTCTGTGATGCACCCTTGACCCCTGTTCCTTGGCCTCTTCCCCTGGCCACCCCTCATGCCCCACCCGGGGCCTCTTCCATCCTCAGGAAAATCTGTGAGAGACCTTGCAATGGAAGAAAGACCACTAGGCACCCTGTCCTGCATACCCCCCAGGGCCTTAGAGGCTCCAAGGACCTGAACCTTCCACTGTCTTTGGTCTATTTGAGAGTCCTATATTAAGCTGCAGGAAAGTGATGACAAAGTTAATGACTCTTGTTCACAGAAATCAAAATGCATTTTCTCTGGTGGAGGTGCAACAGATCATCATCCTGTAGGACACGGGGCAGCTCTGCATCTCTTCATAAGTGCATTTCAGCACCCCCAATGGCCTATACACACGTCTGCTCTTACGATTCTTATTGGAGCCTGCTGTAACATCTTACAGGCTTCCTCACTTAACAGCAAGCTCAATAATATCTTTCACACATTACAAAGAAAAAAAGAAAATGTACCAAGCACCCGGCGTGGGCTGGGCTCTGTGGCAGGTGCTTTCCAGCGCAGCAGGCAGGAAAGGCCATTGATTGACCACAGGCAGGACAACACATTTTCCCTTCCAGCCTTAGGCCCACACAGAGCAAAATTCTCCAAATACTACCTGCAGCATCCTGCAGGATTAGCTCCCGTCACATGGCATGTCCCTGTTTCCAAAACCCTCCAGGACTCCCAGGCGACTGGCTAAGCCACTACACAGAGATTTCTCTCTATCCCTTTACGAAGTACCACAACCTTCCTGCCAGTGCTCCAGGAACTGGAGCAGAACGCAAAGATCTCTGGGCTGCAGCCCAACATGAGGTGCAGGTGGGGTGGACACTCACCTCAGGAACAAGGAGGAGCCAGGACCCTGGGTAAACTCACCCCCCACACTCCTTTCCTCTGTCCCACCCCTGAGAACGGGACGTTGATGGGGAGTCCGGGATGTGGTGGGCTGGGGGCATCTCAGGGAGTGAGGAGCCCTAGCCCTCCACAGATGGGACCACTGGGCAGCCAGTATCAGGGCTCCAGCTGGGGCACAGGAAGAGATGGAAAGGATGACATCTGGGAGCCCCCAGGTACTGTCAGAGTTCCAAGTCCTTGGTGTGTCCCTATACTGTAGTGGGGGGCACCTGTTGGAAACAGGCTAGTTACTGAGAAGACCCCTGCACTGGGACCTCCCTCAGAACTAAGAATGAGCAAACGTTCTGCAAATCTGGAGATGGTGGCTCTGGGGCCTCGACCAGTTCTCCCAGATCATGGTTCAAACCAAATCGGACAAACAAATATGGACTCACACCCTAAAGTCACAGTGAGACATCTCACTTCCACTATTCAACACAGCTACAGGTGTGGGCAGGAACAGTCAGTCTGTCACTACCCCGGTGCCCTAGCCTCCCCACTCCTGGGCTTACCCTGAAGACAGCCTCCTGGATGTCACCCTGATGCCATCCTGGAAGCCCTGGGCTTCCCCTACCCGGACTCAACCTGTAGACAGCTGCTTGGAGGTCATCCCAACATCACCCAGACGCCCTGGACTCCCCACACCTGGGCTCACCTTTGACACAGTCTCCTGGATGTGGCCCTTAAGCTTGGTGCTCCCAATCTTCATGCCCGGACAACAGGACCCTTGCTTGGCCACCTTCTCCAACTCTGAGCTACAGCAAGGAGGTGTGTACATGGATTCCAAGAACATAAGGGTTCTTGGAATGAGTGCAACGTCCAATCTCATTGGTCAAACCCAAACACAAGATTTCTCAGCATCTAACACAACCTTCGTTGTCCACTGGTACCTCCCACTAGGTGTCAGATGCTGAACTGAGGGGTGTTCCCCTAGGCCAGGGCTGCTTAGAGATATGTCCCTGCAACCTCCTACATCAGAACTGCCAACTTCCTTGTGAAAAGTGCAGATACTTGGCCCCCAGCCCAGCCTTTGTCTCCAAGAAGCCTGGGAATCTTCATCATATCAAAATCCACACATGATGATAACTGCTGACATCTGAGACCACTGACTTAGTCCAAATGGGAAAGGTGAGACCCAGGGAAATTAAGCAGCAGGCCTGAGACCTCAGTCCTACCAAAGTGGCGTCAGAAAGGCTCTCCGTCTCCCTGAGGCTGCCCCCTACTGCCCACGACCTCCTGACTCTGGGGACCTCCCCTCAAGCCCTGGGCATGGGGACCACATCCCCTCTCCCTGTCCCCAGGTAGGGCCGTGATGGGAGACCAGGCTGGGAAGGTGTCAGGACGTGGTGGCGCGCCCCAGAGTGTGGGCTGGTGAGCAGGCCTGGCTTGAGGGACCCTTTCGTACAGCGCTCACTTCAGCTCGTGCCTGTAAATGAGTCTGCCGCCCTGCCCGAACACAAGCCATCTGCCAGACATGCCTCCCTTCTCCCAAGACTTCCCGGGTACGGCGCCTTGCCAGGGTTCGCGTCCTCACTCATCTTTACTCGGTGTCACATGCTGAACCGAACGAAAAGTCCAGGACGATCCAGTTCCAGCACGCCCAGCGTCTCAGATGTCTGTTAGTATTCAGCGCACAGACCAGGCTGTGTGGAGGCCTGTCACAGCAGGGAACGGGTCTGGCAGCCCAGAGGAGGGCAGTCCCCCAGATAACCAGCACGTGCCAGGCCAGCCCGTGAGAGGCCCCGAGCGCCAGTCCACCTGCCACCCACACAGGAGTCCACACAGGTGGGCACAGCATGGCCCTTGGTTTTCACAGGGGGAGAGCTGAGGTTCCGGGGGGCTGTGTTCCCTGACGAAGGCCACAGGCCAGAGGCGAAAAGGCCGGAATTGGAATCCAGGTCTTGGACTCTCCAGCCTGTGTTCCTGGCTTCAAAAAACACCAGAAACTCCAGAGCTGGTCCAGGAGACAGAGGACAGCAGTCCCAGCTCCAGAGGGCCCTGACTCCAGGAGGGCAATTCAGCTCACAAAAGCATCATGATGTGAGCACATCTGCCTGGAAACGGCCATGGGTTAAGCCCCAAGAAGGCTGTCATAAAGGTACTGCCACATCCCCCACGTCCCCTATATCCCCTATGACCCAGAGCTGGACTTCCTTTTCTTCCTTTCTTTTTATTTTTAAAAGAAACAGGGTCTCACTCTGTTGCCCAGGCTAGAGTTCAGTGGCTCTATCATAGCCCGCTACAGCCTCAAACTCCCGGGATTAAACGACACCTCAAACTCCCAGAGTGCTGGGACTACATG
>JAPVLO010002119.1:0-42007 GCA_027257055.1 Cephalopachus bancanus
AGGTCTTGGGGTGGCCTGAGCTGGCAGTCTTCCAAGAAGTGGCTGACAGTGCAACTCTACCACAGAATACACTCTCCATCTTCAGCGAAGTGGCTGAAATCTGCCTAAGCTCTCAAAGAGTCCATCAAATTCTTAGGTTTATATGTATTTTGAAGCTTAGTAGTCGAGGTCAGTAGCTTACATATGGATTCTGGTAAAGTCTAGTGTCACATTTGGAAAGGGAGGTGAGAAGTACACTCCAAGTTCTTGTCACAGCAAAACAGCAACCATATAAGTGATTGTATCATTTCAAAGCTACATAACACATGTGAAGTCTAAGCATAATGTTTTATGTGTGTTCCTTCTCTGAGGAATATCTTTGGGTTATCCTTGCCTAGACTGGTGAATATCTTTCAAAGTGAAAATGAGAAAATTTAATTAGAAAAATAGGACTGTATTGATATGGATCTTTGCAGTCTTCAAGCTACAAATAGGAAAATGACGTGCTGTCCAACAGTCATTTTTTAAGTTTTTCAGTAGTATCTACAATGCCTATAGTAAAAGTTACCACTTCAATGGTTAAATTAAGAATCCTATCTCCCAGTTCAAGTTTGGCAACTTTTATATTTGATATAAAACTCTATTTTGAACTGCTAGGGGAGTCTTTAGTATTGCCTATGAAATAATAAAAATTAGTTTATATTGTAATAAGATATTTAGTATTGTATGTGGAAAATGTTTCCTTCTGAAAGACAGTGGCACACAGCGAGACTCAACACCCTTTGAGGTCAAGAGATTTATTAAAGCAGCGGCTACAGAGAGAAGGAAGAGGGTCTGTAACCACTGGGTAAGGGAGGGAGAATGAGAGAGAGACCGCGAGAGATGTCTGTATGTATCGGTTTGGGAGGGGGTGGCCAGTGCTGTTCTGGGGCCTGGCAAGGGCTGGCCAGTGCCATGTTAGGGTCTTATTGGAGGGGGCTATGAGGTAGTATTCCTATAGGGAGAAAATATTTGCACATAGGTTTAAGTTTCATGCGCACGGGAAATGCAGGAGCTTAGGGCCTTTGTTGTCTTTGTTTGGTTCTATATAGTGTTTAGTGCCATCTCAGGAGACGCCCCTCTGACTGTTCCCTCTGCCTTTCATTCCTACCTTTTCTGTTTATTTGGGAGAGGGGCATTGTTATTCTTTCTGGCTGCTTCCTGCTGGATGTGGGCGTTGTGGGGTGAGGTGGGTGAAGGGCACAGAACCAGCCAGAACAGGGCCCAGAGATAGGTGCTGAAGGTGAAGATTTCTGAAGGTGAGAGTTCTATAAAAGTCCCTTGTAAATGTAGAATGGCGACTTTTTCCGGCCACTCCTCCATCGGGCATGAGGGCGGTAGTAACCAGCTGTCTTGGAGTAGACTGTGGAGGTAGATAGAGAACCTGAAAGAGAACATATCTAAAAGAAAAAATTAGATAAAAACTGGGTTGTTATGGGTTGTTATAACCCTGGATTTTATTGTAACGGGTTGATAGTTGTTAAGTAATTAAGGCTGGTATGGGGTCAGAGGTGGTTCAGATGGAAGGGGCGAGAATGAATGTAATAGTAGTTGGTTGACCATTATTTGAGAAAGCTCTGCCAAGCACTGTTGGAGAAACCTAAAAACACGTGGAGCTGCTGACAAGAGAATAAATATAACAATTAGTGGAGTTAGAGCAGGAAGAAGCCACATTAGGAGCTGGGGTTGCCACCACCCTGAGAATGGGCCTCTGATCAGGTCTTCTTTTCATTTTTGGAGATTTTCTTGTAGTTGTTTAATTCTGTCCTTGACTATTCCTGATTTATTGGCATAGAAGCAACATTCCTCCCTAAGAAACAGGCATATTCCTCCCTCTTTTGCTGTTAGTAGGTCTAGTCCCTGTCGATTTTGGAGGACCATGTCAGCCAGGGAGTCTAGTTGTGTTTGTAAGTCTAGGACCGTGTCTACCACATGTTGTATGTCCTCAATCAGTTGGGAGGAGAGCTGCTTGTAAAAGTGAAGTGAGGACCCCAGCCCTGCTGCCCCCGTTCCCATGGCCACGGTGATACCCAGCCCTGCTAGCAGTGGTATGAGTTCAACTGCCCGTCTTACTCATGATGTTGAGGAGCCGTCTAAAGTGACAGGCAGGTTTTGGTTACAGGGTGCTATTACAACGAAGGGGAGGAGTATGACAAGAATGCAGGACCCTGACCAGTTGGGGGGCAAGACCGGGTAGATGGTAGTGGTGCATAGGAAGGCAGTCCTGTTAAATGGGGGGCAGAGGGTGTTATTTGATTGGATCACAAGTGATTGTGTGCAGAGGTGGGGGGGCCCATCCGACCCCCCCAGAGTGCCGTTTCGTGTTATACACTGGGCCGCAGGCAAGTCATGTGGGAGAGGGATGTTAAAACGTGGTAGTGAAGGTGGACATTGAGTTGGAGGTATAGGGAGAGTCCAATTTCCAGTGACCGGGACAGGGGAGACCCAGGATTGGCCGGACTTGAGGCATAGCCAGCAGTCCTTTGCTATGTTGGGGTTAGTAAGGTTAAGCAGGGTATGGGTTTGGCTAAGGACAGGAAGAAGTTCCGGATCTGTCTGATAAGGGCCCCAGGGTTTTGGGAGGTTGGGGCACACCAATACCGGCCCATTGAAATGTTGAATGAGCTCTTCCATGACCCACTTAGTGTTTTGCTGTTCAGCATAATCTTGCACCCCTCCCCCATCTGATCTCCCCACAGGAGGTCTGAGGTTCCAGCAGATTTTTTCTCCCTGGCTCTCAGGACAAGAATACCCAGAATGTTGTCCCAGGCTTCGTCCCATCCAGGCCTGCTGTTTGGTTGGTCTGAGGCAGACTGAGGCTTGCTCGTAGCAAGATGCCTGGACAAAAGAATGGATGAATAAATATTCAGTGGGGCAAGGGGGTATTTTGTTTGGGGGTTTTGGTGGATGGTCTTGCTCTCAGCAGTGGACTGTGCCCCTATTGCCTGGGCAGCCCGCTTGGAAGTCTCTTAACATTGTTGTGGCCCAGTATTTTTGTGTTCCTAGTTGGCACGAAAATTTTTGATAATAGCACATACTGGGGATCAGCTGGTAGAGTCTGGGTTTTCCTGCAGAGATGCATTGGTTGCAAGTCCAATCAGCCATGCCCCATGATATTGTAGAGTTATTGGCTAGGCTTATTAATATGAATATGGTTAAACCGTAACCAGAGGTAAAACCGGGGGTTATTTTGGTCTTTAAGGGAGGCATCTGATGAGAACAAAGCTTGTGACAATTAAGAGATAGGTAGTAGCTAACAGAATCTTTGCCGCAGGCAGCCAGCTTGTGAGTGCTGAGCAGATGAGTAATATAGTAAGTAGGATGGCGATTAGGCCAAGAAAGCAGAGGGGCCAAGGGTCACAAGTTTTCTGTGTTGTATCCAGGATGTTGGGTGGATTTGGGTTGGGATGAGTGGTGAGTTGAGACAGGTGAAGTTTAAGTGGTTGGTCTGGAACCTTGGAGCAGGTGTACCTGTGGGTAGGTGCACAAGTATTATTATGGGTGGATTGTGAGGAAGGAGAGGTGGCAGGTTTAAGACGGGAAATGTGAATCCATGGGGTAACCTTACATTGGGCTGTGATAACTTTTGCTGCCATGGGAGTGGATAAAACTACTTGAAGAGGTTCAGACCACTTTGGGTTAAGGTGAGTTTTAGTTTCTGGGTCAGAAAAATAGACCCATTGTCCAGGAGTAAGAGGAGGTGGAATTTGACCATTGGACGAGACAGGTAAAAGGAGGTTTTGATATTCCCAAATGTGGGAACGAATGAAGGACAAGAGGGGCTAAAGTATGTGATTGGGTGTCAGAGGGGTTGCAGTGGGGATTCCTGGGGGCAGCGCTGGATGGCCATACATCACTTCAAAAGGCAAGAGTTGGGATGGTTTTTTTTGGGAGAACTCGCATGCAGAAGAGGGCCAGTGGAAGGAGGGAGACCCTGTCTCGATGGAGTTCGAGGGATAATTTGGTGAGAGTGTCTTTGAGGGTGCGATTGGCTCGCTCAACCTTTCTGGATGATTGTGGGTGGTATGGGATATGGAAATACCAGTTAATGTGGAGGTCAGTTGTTAGGAATTGTACCACTTGCGAGGTAAATTCGGGTCCATTATCAGATTGGAGAGATAAAGGGACACCAAACCTAGGAATTATGTGATTGGCAAGGATGGACCCTACAGTTGCTGCTCATTTGTTTGTGGTGGGGTATGCCTCTACCCATCGAGAAAAGGTGTCAACCAAGATGAGGAGGTATTTGATGTTGCGAACTGAGGGCATGACAGTAAAGTCAACCTGCCAGTCCATACCCGGAAGCTGGCCCTGGGCCTGATGTGTGGGAAATGTTCCTGGTTTTAAGCGAGTATGGGGATTAGTTCACTGGCAGATAGAACATTGAGAGGTAATGGTTTTTATAAGCTTTATATGGTGGGGGTCGAGGGTGAAGAAGTTTTTTAGGGAAGACGTTAGAGCAGAGGGATTGGTGTGGAAGATTGAGTGTAGATATGGGATGAAGTCGGAGATAGGGGGGGGGGTTGGTGGTGGTGAATTAGTGGGAGGTGTATGGCTTGGACCAGGGTGGGTAACAGCCGCCATGGTGGGGATAGACCCCAAGGCTGCTTGTTGGGCCACACTGGGGATGGACCCCAGGGCTGCTTGTCGGGCTGCACTATCTGCCCTGGAGTTTCCATGAGTAATGAGTGAGGAGTCGGACTGGTGCGCCTTGCAGTGAGAAATGCCAATGTTGGTAGGAAGCAGAGAGGTGGTGAGAAGGTTGGAGATTAGTTTAGCATTAACCACTGCTGAGCCTTTGGTAGTCAGTAACCTGCTTTCCTTCCATATGACCAAGTGGGAGAAGAGAATGAGGAAAACATATTTGGAGTCAGTGTATAGTGAGAGGGAGTGTCCAGCCGCTAGCTGGAATGCTCAAGTGGCAGCTATAAGTTCTGCCTGTTGGTTAGTGGTGCCTGGTGGGAGAGGCTTTGCCTCAATGACATGTGTAATAGAGGTGATGGCGTATCCCGCAACCCGGGACCCGTTGTGTAGGAAGGAGCTGCTATCAGTGAACCAGGTATAGGAGGGGGAGGGCAAAGGGCCCTACTGGATGTGAACCGGTCAAAGGAGGAGAGCCTCTACAGCTTCTGTGCAGTCATGGGTTGGTGGGGCTGTGGAAGAAGGGAGTAGAATGACTGGGTTTAGGGGTGCACAAGTTTGAAAGGATATGGAGGGATCTTGTAAAAGGAAGACAAGGAGCGATAGGACTCGACCGGGGGTAGCGTTTGAAGGCCTTTGTAGCTTAGGAGGTGCTGTAGATGGTGGGGGGAGGTTACTGTGATAGGGGCCCCGAAAGTGAGTTTTTTGGATTTGCGCACCAGCATGTGGATGGCAGACAGCACTCGCAGACATGGGGCCCAGCCCTGAATGGTGTAGTCTAACTGCTTTGAGAGATAGGCCACAGGGGTGAACGCCTGTCCATAAAGCTGCCCTAGGACTCCCAGGGCCACCCCTTTGTTTTCGTGCACATATAAGATGAAAGGTCGGTGTATATCCAGCAGATGGAGAGCGGGGGCCCTCATGAGGGCTTGCTGAAGGGCAATAAAAGGTTGTTTGACACAGCAGGGTGCTAGAAGTGGCTCATTGGGGTCTCCCTTTATGAGAGCATAGAGTGATTTTGCAAGTAGCGCAAAGTTGGGAATCCATTCCTGAAAGTATCCAGCCAGCCCCCAAAATGATTGGATTTCCTCTTTAGTCTTGGGTATATTTAGGGATTGGATTAGGGCTTTTCGGTCCATTGTTATGGCCTTTTGTCGGTGTGAGATCGCTACCCCCAGATATGTGACTTGTGTGGCAGACAGTTGGACTTTTTGAGGGGATACCTGATATCCCTTTTCTGCTAGAAAGTTAAGGGTGAGTGCAGTGTCCATTTGAGAATCAGCTAAGGAAGGGCTACACAGGAGGAGGTCGTCCACATACTGAATAAGGGTGGATTTCATAAGTGAGGGAGACTTAAGATCTGCTGCTAAGGTTTGACTGAACAGGTGGGGGCTATCTCGAAATCCTTGTGGCAGGACTGTCCAGGTGAGTTGTTGTGAATGGCGAGATGTTGGGTCAGTCCACGTGAACGCAAAGATGTTTTGTGAGTCCGCTGCCAGAGGGACGGTGAAGAACGTGTCTTTAAGGTCGAGGACTGAAAAGTGAGTGGCAGTCGGGGGAATTGAGGATAGAATGGTATAAGGATTGGGGACTAGCGGGTGAATGGGGATGACAGCAGCGTTAATGAGTCTTAGATCTTGTACTAAGTGGTAAGTGCTGTCTGGTTTTCATACCACTAAAATGGAAGTGTTAAACGGGAGTTGGTAGGGCACAGATACCCCTTCTGTAATAAAGAGTTGATGACAGGTTGAAGTCCCAGGAGGCTGGAGGTAGGAAGAGAGTATTGCGGTTGGTTGGGGTAGGCAGAGGGGTTTTTGAGCTGAATGTGAACTGGAGGGCAGTGTGCTAAGGAGGGGGAGTTTACATCCCATACTTGGGGATTTACTACAGAAGAGGGTAAAGGAGGAAGTGAATCCGTTGGGGAACCTTCAGTAGTGAGAAGGGCCAAAAATGGGTTTGTGGGGGATGGGTTGGTAAGGGCTGCACTTGGGTTAAAGGTGATAGACACCTGGAATTTGGCTAGAATGTACCTGCCCATAAGAGGTATGGAATTGAAGCAGTACCAAAAAGGAATGAGTGACGGGGGCATTTGCAAAAAAGCACGTAACTGTGTGAGTTATGCGTGAAGTGATGGACTGGCCCCCTACCCCGACTATAGGGGACTTAGACGGGGAAGTTAGGCCCCAAAATTCTCATATGACAGAAAGTGTGACTCCGGTGTCCAGGAGAAAATGGATGGGGCACCCGTCAACCGTTATAGTGACCCTGGGCTCCCAACGATTTGAGATTTGTGTCGGGCAGGGAGACCTCGGGCCCCATCATTCCAAGGTCGCTGCCATACCCAACAGGTCTAAAGCAGGATTGGGGGTTGACCCAGTCCCTATTTGGGGACCGGGGCAGTCCAATGCCCAATGTCCTGCCTGACCGCACTTGGGACATGGCTTTTGGGGCACTCTGGGGTTGGGACATCCTCATGCCCAATGTCCTGGTTGCCCACACTTGAAGCAGGGTCCTGGTGGTTGTCACTGAGTTCGGGCATTGGCACCATCTTGGGTGACACCGGAGGAACCCTCAGCTCCCTGGAGGGCCTGGGCCAGCATCTGATATTTATGTCTTTTTGCCTTTTCATCCCGGTTGTGGAACACCTTAAAGGCAGTTGCTAGGACATCATGTTGTGGAGTGAGGGGACCTCTGTCAAGCTTTTTAAGTTTTGCCCTAATATCTGGATAGCTTTGGGAGGAAAAATATGTCATTAGGAGTTGCCGGCCATCAGGGGAGTCCAGATCTATGTGGGTATACAGTTGAAGTGTCCGAGTGAGTCGACTGAGAAAGTTAGAGGGATTCTCATCTTTGTCTTGAATAACTTGAATTTTTTCAAAGTAAACTGCTTTTTTGTGCAGCCCTACGCAGCCCAGAAAGGAGGCAAGTAGAGAAGCGATTCCTGGACTCGATGCTGGTGGAGAGTTATAGTCTCAGACCGGATCCTGGTCTGGGACTGCCGCTGCACCAAGGGGGTGAGCTGGGGTGGTTTGGTGAATATCATCTGCGTATGTTCTAGCCTGTTCCCAGACTCTCCTACGTTCCTCCAGAAGCAGGGTGTTGGAAAGGATTAGGTTTATATCATGAAAAGTGAGGCTATAGGACTGGATGAGGTATTGAAACTCCTTAATGTAGGTGGCAGGATTAGTTGTGTATGATCCAAGATGTTTTTCTATTTGTGAGAGGTCTGAGATAGAGAAGGGGATGTGCACCTGGACAATACCCTCTGCGCCTGCTACTTTGCAGAGGGGAGCTAGGATGACCAATGCGGCCTTGGATCAGGTTACCAGAGGGCTACACTGGGAAGTGATTGGAAGGGGAGGATATATATGTTGAACTGCTGGGGCAGAAGTGGGAGGGGCTGAAAAGGAGGGTGGGTTCAGGGAAGCCTTAGGTTGCCTGTAAGGTGGGGGCTCATCTGCAGGCTCAAAATATGAGACGGAGGAGGAGGGAGCAGAAATGCAATTTTCAGGGTCTGCAGTGGTGGGAGAGGAATCAAGAGGAGGAAGCTTACACGTGAGTGGAACAGTGGGGAGAAAGAGAAGTTACAGGAGAAGCAGTAGATGCTAGCATGAGTTGAGGGTGGAGGTTAGAAGGGTTGTAGGTGACACACAACCGAGGATGTTCACGGAGGAGAGAAAAGGATTGGACATAGGGAATCTCTACCCACCATTTTGAATGCTCACAGAAATTATATAAGTCCCTGATAATATCTGGATTGAGGGATACCTGAGGGGGCCACTGATTTTGATTGTCTAAGGGATATGTAGGCCAGTCCTGTGTGCAGAGGTGAATTAGGTGCTTGGGCTTAATATCAGGAGAGAGAGAGAGGGGAGAGAGAGAGAGTAGAGAGATTGTTTAAAAGGCATTTGAGAGGAGAATCGGCCAGCAGAGATGACGAGCCTCCCATGGGGGAACAGGCAGACTAAACGGGGCGTCCCCCAAAGAGTCGGCTGTCAGAGAAGTGTGGCTGTGGCACAGTCTGTCGTTACAGAGGTTTAGCACAACCAGGGTTCTCCCGGATGACTGAGGGGTCAAGGTACCTAGTGCTAAGATTTTCGAAAACAGACAGAAAGCACTTGACCCGAGCGGCGGGTATGGAGTGTATTCACTGCTGGTCAAACAGAGTTTTCGACGTGGGAGCCCTTTAGAATCCGCTGTGGGCCAGCAGGCATGGGGCCCCTGAGACCCGCTGCAACCCAGCTGTGGGATTCCTTAAGAAAGGGGAGAAAGAGAGAGAGAGAATTTTACTGAAACTGCTGTGGGTTAGCAGCCGTGGGGCCCCTGGGGCCCACTGCAACCAGGCAGCCAAGGCAGTTTTTAAGGTTTGAGAGAGATGACAGAGAAGAAGAAGGCTGCAGGGTCTGCTATGGTCGTGGAGGCTGAGACAGGGTGTGTTCCCTTTCGCCTGGGGGCCGGAGGGGTTGGCTTTTGAAGTTCGTTCCCTCCGGAGGTCCCCAGAAAGTTTTTACTCCCTTGTTTGGGGGAAGGGGACTTGCCTATCCAATGAGTGCTAGTGTGGATGTGGCTTGGGCATTCAGAAGGGTGGGGAGAGTCTGGAAGGGCTGGATTGGCCACAGGCACCGAATCGGGGTCCCACCCAGGGGAGAAAGAGAGAGCTGCACAAGGGCTAGAAACACCCGATTCACAGTGAGACCTAACACCCATTAAGGCCAAGAGTTCAATGGGTCGAAGCAGGACAGGAGGGAGGGAAATCTCTTCCCACTTTTTTGAACACTTATAGGAGATATAGAGGTGGTTTTAGAGACCTAGGCGGGAGAGGGGAAAACCAGTAGGGGTCCGCTGTGGCTTTGAAAGCCTAGGCAGGGTGTGGTCCCCCCCTCACCTGGGGCCGAAAGAGCCACCGGACAATCAACGGTCAGTCCCTTCCAGGTATCCCGGGTGAGGTTTTAGGTTTTTCAGTTAGGAACACTTACCTATCCGAGGTGGTGATGGATGTGGCGCTGGCATTCAAGAAAGTGGGCGAAGACCTTAAGGGGTGAATCCCACCGGCACCGGAACAGGGTCCCACCTTAGGGCGAGAGAATTCCTGACTGAGTCATGGCACCAATGAAAGATGGTGGCGCTCAGCAAGACTCAACACCCTTTGAGGCCAAGAGATTTATTAAAGCAGCAGCTACAGAGAGAAGGAAGAGGGTTGGTAACCGCCGGGTAAGGGAGGGAGAGAGAGAAACCGCAAGAGAGATATGTATTTATTGGTTTGGGAGGGGGTGGCCAGTGCTGTGCTGGGGCCTGGCAAGGGCTGGCCAGTGCCATGTTAGGGTCTTATTGGAGGGGGCTATGAGGTAGTATTCCTATAGGAAGATAATATTTGCACATAGGTTTAAGTTTCGTGCGCACGGGAAAAGCAGGAGCTTAGGGACTTTGTTGTCTTAAGGAAAGGCACAGGGAACAGTCAGAGGGGCGTCTCCCGAGATGGCACCAAACACTATATAGAACCAAACAAAGACAACAAAGGCCCAAAGCTCCTGCTTTTCCCATGCACGTGAAACTTAAACCTATGTGCAAATATTATCTCCCTATAGGAATACTACCTCATAGCCCCCTCCAATAAGACCCTAACACGGCACTAGCCAGCCCTTGCCAGGCCCTGGCACAGCACTGGCCACCCCCTCCCAAACCGATAAATATAGACCTCTCTCACGGTCTCTCTCTCACTCTCCCTCCCTTACCCAGCGGTTACAGACCCTCTTCCTTCTCTCTGTAGCCGCTGCTTTAATAAATCTCTTGGCCTCAAAGGGTGTTGAGTCTCGCTGCGCGCCACCGTCTTTCACCTTCTCCCTTTAAGTAAAGTAGTGATATACTAAGGTGGACGTTAGCCAAGTAAATCTACTTAAAAGCATCTTGTTAATAATTAAAAAGTCACTTATGCCATATCTTCATAAAGAAGAAAATTAGAATGACAGTCTTTCAGCCCAGTGGCCATTGAAACTCTCCAAAGCTTTCAAAGTAGGAAAACAAAGCTGCTAGACCTCCTTAACTATACTACATGACAAGCCAAAATATGAACATAATACATGGAAAAGCTTGTGAAACATCTCTGGCTAATAAGATCTTGTTATAGGCCATGAAAGAGTGATGAGAAATGTAGTCATGTCTGTGTGGGGTAGTGCATCAGGAGACGGGACTACAAGGAAAACTGTGATTGCTGGAAAAATACTTATTTTTGTGCTCCTCCATTTTGTTTTTACTATGGCAGAAGACCTTGTATACAAATTGCTGCCGTATAAAATGCAAACTATTCCGTTTTTGCATTTTTGCAATACATTACAATAAGTTAGGACTCACATTAAAAGGAGGAATGATTATAGAAACCAAATGCTTCAAATACTATATCAAATCTTATTATTCACAATTTTATTTCAAATACCATAATTATTAATTAATTTAGAGCCATGTGCAAAGTTTTTATATACTTGATTTGGTGTTTTTCCTTTAAAAAAATATAATGGGGGAATTGTAGAAGAGATAGCTTGTCATTCATCCATTTGTCTTTATATCTAACACAATATAATTATCCCTTGGTATCCATGAAGGCTTGGATCCAGGACCCCCTGCAGGTGCCAAAATCCATGGATAGTCAAGTTCCTTATATACAATGATGTAGTATTTGCATATAGCCTATGCACACCTTCCTCTTTAAATTATCTCTAGATGGTTTGTAATCCCTAATACAATCTATATACTTTGTGAATAATTGTTATACTGAATTTTTAAAAAATGTTTTCTTATTTTAAATTATTTTTATAAATGTTATTGATCCATGATTGGAAGAATCTACAGATGTAGGACCCGTGGATAGGGAGGGTGAGCTGTAGGCTCAGAGGTTGACCCTAGAAAAGCACTTCATCAAGTGATAATCTTTCTAGGAAAGGGGAATACTGGGTGCCTCTAAATGTATACTAAGTAGAAAATTTTATTTCCCAAGCCAGATAAGATTTTAAAAGTATCCTTGAATATATATAACACATTTGAAATATCTTTTAAAAACCCTTTATAGGGAGTTTTGAAGATCAGGTAACCACTATACAGACACCAAGATCCTGATTCTTTCAACTTTGACTGATGGACAACTTCAGCATTTTAAAATGAACACAGAAGAAGGAATAATAAAGATAATGCAGTAATTAAAATTATGACTCCCTAGCATAAATGAACTTAAGCAAAAAATATGATAATAAATGACTAGGAAAAAGATACCTAATCAATGATCATTTTCCATAGTAAGAACAGAAATAAAATATAATTATGGTGTTTTGTTTTGCTTTGTCTCTGTTCATTGGCAATAATCTACTCAAGCCATTATTAATGTTTGATCATTTAAGATGCCATGTTTTGCTTTACTTCCTAAGGAAACATTGTCAAGTTCATCACTGGATACTATTGGTAGAAACTTTACATTTGTGTTTCAGTGGAAACGACTTTCCATCCATTAGATTATGAAAGCACAAATGATACATGTTAGCAATTTGAAACAAGAAGAATAATCTGGTTTTGATTAAAATGAGGATAAATAATTTTAAAATCATCAAAAGTAAATTTTACACTGTTACCGGCTTTTGAAGAAAATCATTTAGATATTAAATGTATAAATAGAATGCTTTTCTGCTATGTGACATGTTTTCTCTCAAGTTAAATGGTTTGAGGTTTAAAATAATTTATTTTATATTTTTGTAGATTCTCCTAGTTGTAGACATACTATGAAGAAAAGTGAACTGGGAAAGAAGATGGTGGAGTGGTGGCTGATGGTATCATACACATGATTTAAAAATATTTTATCTTTGTAAAAAACTATTTCTGGAGTTGGTTTCTTAACCTTTGTGATGGCACTAACAAGTGGTTTTTAAAATGATTTTTACCTCCTGGTCTCCCTTTGCTGTCTGTCTTTTAATCATCAAAATTACTCTTTGTTTGAATGTTTACTTCTCTTAGAACAAATTGCTAGGTTACCCAAATGCCAGAAGATAAGTCATCCTGTTAAGTGCTGAATTTTATACTGTCAAATTTCTTGTATTGGGGAATATTTTAGGTAGGTGGAAGAACAACCTTTTTCTCCCTATAATAGCTCAAAGGTGTCATGTCACAAGCACAAGAGGCATTTGGCATGCTGAAAGAAACTCCTTCTTTTCTTAAGTTTATGAATAATTACATTGCAAGTGACAATCAAGATTAAAAACTGTACTTCTGTCTAAGTGTACATGTAATCATGAGCAAAGTGCTTCCTGAAAGATAAGTGAGTGTATTCCTTGCAAAATAATTTCACACTTATCTGTTTCACTTAGCAATCAAGTACTATGACATGTGTTATTTTGCTAATAATCCAGGCAAGAAAAAACGTGACCAAAGTATGATAAAAATTCACAGCTTGTGCCTGTGTATTCATCAATGAACAATTCACAAACTTTCATCTGATGAGAAAACGAGGATTAAATTGTAAGAAAAAACCACATAAGTTTATTTTAGAATGTCATAGCATAAGTATTCTGATTCACAAACTTTTGCTTCCATTTAATTCTTATGGAACTTCAATTTTAGTAAAGAATAGTTCTGAACAAGCTCTGTGGTGGATACAGGATAACTGGATCCCAGCTCTGGCTCATTCATTTTCAAGCTGCATCATAGTCTTTGGCAAGGCATCCGTTCTTCTATGTCTCAGTTTCTTCATCTATAAAACTGAGGGGATTTGAATACATGATGCCCTATATCTCTTCTACTTCTGATGTTTTGTGAATCTAGGTTAAAATGTGTAGTACAACTTAAGAAACCTCCTTTTAATATTTGCATATCCATTAAGAACTGTTAGCTCAAATCTTAAGCATTTCAGTTCAGTGACTTTCTCTCTTCCCTCCTTTCCTCCCTGTTTGCCTCCCTCCTCTCTTTCTCATTTCCTTGTGTCCTTTCCAAAACAATCTTATATCACCTTTGAGTTGGGTTCCTATTTTTGAACATCATATGAGTGGAATCATGTAGTATATACTCATGTGTCTGGCTTGTTTCCTTTGGAAAATTGTTTAGATATTCCTCTTTTTTTAAATTATAAAGATGTGGGGTACACTTCAGTGTTAGGTATACAAATGCTAATTATGCAGGTAACCTTGTTGATGAGGTATGTCCCCTCCCCTAGCAGTTTCCCTCAACTGCCATTCCCACACCCCCTCCCCTGACAGTTTCCCACTACTGGCAATCCCTTTCTTATAGTATTATAATTGTTCAAGGTAGTCTTATGAGTGAGAACATATGGTACTCTGTTCTTTGATTCTGTGATGGATCACTGAGTATGATCGACTCTAAATCCATCCAAGTTGCTGCAAAGTCCATATATTTGTCCCTCTTTGTGGCATCATAATATTTCATTATGTATATATACCACACTTAAAAAATCTAGTCCAGCTTTGTTGGGTAACACAGTTGGTTCCATGTTTTGCTATTGTAAATAGAACTGTAACAGACATTCATTGCAGGGGGTCAACACCTGCAGGTTTTTGGGAGTCCCTGGAAAGATGTGGTGGCATTGGTAAAACTGGAAGGAATAGATAATAAAAGAAAGATGGAGGGATAGATATAAAGAGAAAGAAAGAAAGAGACTGGACTCTGTCTAGTGCAGAAGCCATTTAATGGGACAAACCATAAGTCTTTTATCCCACATTTTCAAAGGTAAATCACAAGACTTTCATGTGAACGCAAAGCCAGGTGGACAAGGGGAATCCCCCACCCACCAGGTGTTTCCTCAAGCATGAGAAAGGACAATCTCAATTAAATCACAACTATTACATGAACACAAAACCAGGAGGATGAAGGGTGTCCCCCACCCACCAGGCATTTCCCCAAGCATGAGGAAGGACAGTTCCCATATTATCTCACTGTTCCTTATGCTTGGTTAATGTTCCTCAAAAGCAATACAACAATTCTAACATCATAATATTCTAATAATCAATAACTTCTAAAGCTTATGCATATACAACACCTAATGACTAACTTAAATCCTAATACCTTTCTATTCTGTGCTAATTTTACCTATACTATAGAAACTCTTAATTACAATTCAAACCAGTTCCTAAAGAATATAGCCCAGTCCAAAGATCATGCTGGGCTGTTTCTAGGAACAATTGATTACAATCTCTTAACAAAATGGTTATTCTAAAATCCTATATATCTATCTTAATTTCCATAAAAGTTTCTAATTCTTAATCCTAATATATAAAGCTGATCATCAGCAATAAATCTTCTAATATAAAACCCAAATATAAACTGTAAATTGTACTAAAGCCAAAACCACAATTAGTAGAAAATGGGAACAATGAAATTTCTAAAGTTAGCTGTATTCTTATTAAACCTCAAAATATCATGTTTGATCATGCTTGAACTTACAAAATTCCCCGATGTTAGCATGACCTATTCTACAATGCTTTCTATGTGTAGAATAAATTCGGTTTCTATAATAAGTAGAAAAACCCTACACTAATTGTAGCTAAAAACTGGTTTAAAAGAATGCAGCCCAGTCCAAAGTAGATGCTGGGCCCTTAGGAATGTGGCCGAGTCCAAAGTTCATGCTTGGCCATTTCTGGTAACTCTAGATAATTATCTATACCATCTAAAGCTGAAAACAGCTCTCCATATGTATATACTAATTCTACAAACATGCTTTTAAATCTTATAAAGAAGCTTGTATCATATATGAGTGTCCTGAATGTGACCCGAGTTTGAACTGTAATTGATTGAAAGGTCAAAACCACAGTCTGTGAGAAACAGGAACAATGGATCCCTAGAGTTAGCCATGCCTGTCATACTCTTGAAGTTTCAAGCTTAGATCATCAAAGTCCCTGCTAGCAAGACATGCCAAACATCATAAAAGAGAAGAGGAAATGGGCCATCAGCTCCTGAACTCATCCTAGTGGTCTCAGGGTCTGCAGCCCACCTTGATCCCTAAAACTCAGGCGGGCCTCCATGGCTGGCTCCCAACATCTCCCCTTTTTTTATTTTTTACACGAACCCATGGAACTTGGTGTTGAGTTGAGAAATACTTTTCTTCAGCACTTTGAAAATAATTGGAAGCAGGCATAGCAATGCAAGACTCACTGCCCTGCAAATGCCTACATTAATGAGTATAGACATCAATGACTTTTGGTTGACAAATGATGAAAAATTATTAAATATAGTACTGGCCAATTCAGAGAACTGAAACTGTTTCTCAGCAACGGTCATATCTTGAATTTCTTGGTATAATTTAGTAAGGTCTATATTCAAGTCCGAATGATTCCAAATTCCAAGAATATGATTCTTTATCTTGTCCCAAGTATGGACAGACTTATTTACCTCCAAAGGAGTGAGGTAAATCCACTTAAACTCAGAGTGACATCGGAGCGCCAATTTTATCTTTAAAGTCACAAGTTTGTGTCCTACTGCTAAAACTGCCTCCTCCAAAGCATTAACTTTACTTTCCAACTTTTGATCTATAATTTTCTGAGTAGCTAATGCAATAGAAACATTCTTAGATAACTTATCAGCAAAGGTTGCTGTATGAACTTCCTTAGATAGAGCTACATCTGACACTGTTACCGAAGTAGCAATAGCTATTAATGCTGTAATTCCTAAAATTAAAGGGGCTAAAAATCTTTTCTGTATTTCCAAAAGGGAATTAACCTCATACAGTGTCTGCAAACCATATTTATCATACCAACCAGATGACAAGTGTACAGGAATCATCAAATAAGGTGGCTGCCTAAGAATAACATAACCTGCATAAAAGGCATTAGTTTAACAATTAGTTAAAATACACTCAGTACAAGAAACATTGTTATGATACTCAATTATAACAGTTTGGAACTCATTTCATACTAAAAACACATAAGAGGACTGCAAGCATGCCCTAATGTGGTACTGCTGAGTTTGTCCAACAAGCCTAGACAGGCTGACTGGTTGAAGGGTTGCGAGGGCTCTCCACAAATGAGGCTGAATGGCTTGTCTGATTCCACTTTTAAATGAAAGTATTGGGGGTACTCATTGATTGGAGTGTCCTTTAGCTGCAGCTAGCATAGAGCCTTTAAAACCCCAGTCACTAATATATAGTGTTTCACTGGGTACAGGATAGTCCACCTTATAGCTATAAGCTCAGTCTCTCCATTTTGGGAAGCCAGTATCTCACTGGATGAGTGATCAGTCCTTTTCCGCATCATTGAAGGGGCAAACAGGTACACTGAGAGGTGGTGAAGATCTAGTTGCACAACTAGTGTCAGTTCCTCCAGGCATTAACATCTCCAGCCACCAACTGTCCTTGATATTGTCCTGATAGGGCCTTCTGTACTCAGAGACTTAAATGTGGACATTAAGCAAGAAGCCCAGTAATTATTAAAAGCAGAATTGTCATAAAAACAAATAGGGAGTTGGAATGCCCTACATAAGAAAAATTACGATTAGTAACATGTTTGACTTGAGCAAAAAATAAAGCAGACCCTTCCATTTTCCTGTAACGAGATCCTTCCATTTTACCATAGGTTTTATACTTCCTTCTGAATTCCAATGACTAGCCATAGCTGAATAGCCTGAAGAGTCCAAATTTAAATGGTTAACAACAAATAAGGCACGATTTAAAATACGGTAGGGAGAACTATACTTGAACTCCCCCTCCTGTAATTTATTTATTGATTTTTTAAAGTTTGGTGAGCTCTTTCATCTATGGCTTGAACTTGTGGATTGTAGGGAATTCCTGTGGAGTGAGAGATGTTAAATTGGGAGAAAATTGCTGGAAAGATTTAGATGTATATGCAGGACAATTGCCACTGTTCAATTGTGTAAGCATTCCTAGCTGTGAAAAGCAAAAGAATAAATGTTGTGCCACGTCTTTGTAGGCTTCTCCAGTTCTTGCTGAAGCTAAAATAACATGAGAAAATGTATCCACAGTAACATGCAATTAAGACAATTTCCCAAAGCTGGGAAAGTGAGTTACATCCATTTGCCATAGCACATTTGGTTTTACTCTTCGAGGGTTAACTCCTCCTGGAGCTGGAACAAAAGTGTGACAAGCCTTGCAATTTTTAACAACTTGCCTAGACATTTCCCTTGGCAAATGAAACTGATAATGTAAGGCAGTAGCATTTTGATGATGAATTTGATGAGAAAGTTGACCCTGAGTAACTGCCTCAACCTCTACTGTGGCACACACAGTAGGCTTAGTCAGGGCATCAGCCAATTGATTGTCTTGGGGTAGAGGTCCTGGAAGACCAGAATGAGACCTAATATGGCCAACAAAGAATTGTTCCTTTCTATTATTAATCAACTGCTGTAATTGAGTTAATAGTTCCAAAATTGTAGTTTTGTTGGTCGGAATGAAGCTGTTTCGATATGAGGAAACAATCTTGCAATATAACAAGAATCAGTATATAAATTAAATTTGGAAAATTCCAGGGCATTGAAAGTATACAAAACTGCCCTCAGATTTGTCTTCTGAGCTGAGGATTTAGAGGTGTTTATCACATGAGATTCATTATTAATAACTGCCACGGCTTTACCATTAGATGACCCGTCAGTAAACACCAAAGCTGCCCCCTCAAGGGGGACTGAGGAACAATTGTGAAGAAAAATTACAGGATTTTGTCTCACAAATTGTAATAGAGGGCTTTTAGGTAAGTGGAATAGAATTTGTCCTCTGTAATCAGTTAATGCTACTTGCCAATCATCACTAGTTTGAAATAAAGTCTGAAATTGAAATTTGTCATAAGGAACAATTACATTGTGTACATCATGTGCAAATAATTCAACACTTCTTTGTCTTCCTTTGGTTACAAGCAAAGCCACTAAATAAGGATAAGAAGCCAATTTTTTTTAGATGTTACCAGTAGATGGAGACACTCCATTGGCCCTTCCTGCCACAGACACCCTGTGGGAGTATGGAAAGTGGCCAGAATAATTAAATCCCAAAGCAAGTGGTAGTCTATTATTTTCACCTTTTGAGACTCAATAGCCTTTTCCACAAGGGACAAGGTTTCTTTGGCTTCCAGTGTCAGACTTCTCTTATAGTTGGGAGAAGAATCTCCCTGCAAAATATTGAATAAAGTTTTAAATCTGACATGATAATATGTAAAGAAGGTCTAATCCAATTGAAATTTCCCAACAGTTTTTGAAAATCATTTAAGGTTACCAAGTGATCTTTACGTAATTGCAAAGGTTGATGACTCACTGTGTGTTTAACACACGACCAAGATATGTGAAAGGAGGATTGGTTTGAATTTTTTCAGGAGAAATTTTAAAACTGCAATCAGTGAGAGCAGTCACAGTTTCATTAAGGATCTCATGTAAAGAGGCACGATTTTTGTGAGCCAGCAAAATATTATCCATATAATGGATTAAATAGAGATTAGGATATTGGCTTCTAATACCTTGTAAAGCAGTGTCCACATACTTCTGGCACAAGGTAGGGCTGTTTTTCATACCTTGTGGCAAGACTTTCCACTGAAATCTGTGAAGCAGCCATATTAAATTATGAGAAGTTAAATCTAAATGTAAACCATTTACAGTCTTCTGGGCTTAAAGGTATAGTAAAGCATATTCTTTATATTATTTATATATTGCTTATATTTTTTATATTACTTATATTATTTTACATATATATTGTTTATATTGCTTATATATATTGCTTGTATTACTTATATTACTTATTTTACTTATATTACTTACATATTACTTATATACTTTTGCTTATATTACTTATTTATTTTACTTATATTACTTATATACTTTTGCTTATTATTGCTCGAGCTCCCTGCATTTCTATAAGAAAAGGAAAAGTGTTACTAAGTCCAGGCTTTATTTTAGTATTCTCAACTTTTAAAGGAAAACCTTAGAAAGAGATGCAGTAACATTATTAGGATATTTCTGCTCATGATGTTTTACCATCTGCCCCACTAGTATCCAGATAGAACTGTACAGGGAAGCAAGCCATAAAGCTGAAATCTCCCTCCTTTGCTGCCTTGGCTCATGCAGCCTGCATTCCAAAAAGAAATGGGGGGGCTGTATTAGATTTTGTGAGCTTAGCATTAGAAAGAGAAACCGGTTTCGGTGGAGGCACAGAGTTAACAATAGGCACATTCTCATGATAATTAGCAGCCTCCTCCTCCAGATTAGTTGCATCCTGTGGGGACAATTTGTTATCGTACTCAGGAGGTGCAGAGGTGGCAGCAAAAAGAAAAGGATCTTTGTCCACCTTATCATCAATGGTAGCTTTCTTGATGGAAACTTCTCAAAATCATGCTGTGGATCGAAAGCATCTCTAATTAAATTCCACAAGGAAAAGGCATTAGGGGGAACCTCTTCAGGCCCATGTGAATAATACAACCGTAACTCCTGCCCAACTTTAATCTTGGTGTTCAAACTCACTGTTTCTTCTTCAGGAAAACAAGGACAGTGCTTTTGCACAAAGTGTAGAAAACAAGCTAGATTAGAAAAAGAAACTTTAACTCCACGTTTAGACAAAGTATTCATTAAGATACGGATGAACATTTTATGTTCCTTAGACTCACTCTGGCCTATGATTAAATCACATCTCTGGCATCAAGAATCCAATCCTTACTCATACTTGCTCTGCCTGTCTCTACAGAGGGGTCTGTAGCACCCTAGGTAAAATCCTAGCTGTCCTGAAATGAGAAAAAGTTTACCTTTCCAGGGCCCCACATTGGGCACCAATTGCAGGGGGCCAACCCCTGCAGGTTTTGGGGAGTCACTGGAAAGATGTGGTGGTGTCGGTGAAACTGGAAGGGATAAATAATAAAAGAAAGAAAGATGGAGGGATAGCTATGAAGAGAAAGAAAGAAAGAGACTGGACTCTGTCTAGTGCAGAAGCCATTTAATGGGACAAACTGTAAGTATTTTATTCCAAATTTTCACAGGTAAATCACAAGACTTTCACGTGAAAACAAAGCTAGGTGGATGAGGGTCATCCCCCTCCCACCAGGTGCTTCCTCAAGGATGAGGAAGGTCAATCCCAATTAAATCACAAGACTATTATGTGAACACAAAGCCAGGTGGATGAGGGTCGTCCCCCACCCACCAGGCATTTTCCCAAGCATGAGGAAGGACAATTCCCAAATTATCTCACTGTTCCTTATGCTTGGTTAATGTTCCTCAAAAGCAATACAACAATTCTAACATCATAATATTCTAATAATCAATAACTTCTAAAGCTTATGCATATACAACACCTAATGACTAACTTAAATCCTAATACCTTTCTATTCTGTGCTAATTTTACCTATACTATAGAAACTCTTAACTATAACTCAAACAATTCCTAAAGAAAGTGGCCCAGTCCAAAGATCATGCTGGGCTGTTTCTAGGAACAATTGATTACAATCTCTTAACAAAATGACTATTCTAAAATCCTATATATCTATCTTAATTTCTATAAAAGTTCCTAGTTCTTAATCCTAATATATAATACTGATCACCAGCAATAAAGCTTCTAATATATAACCCAAATATAAACTATAAACTGTACTAAAGCCAAAACTGCAATTAGTAGAAAATGGGAGCCGGCTCGGTGACTCAGCCTGTAATCCTGTACCTTTGGGAGGCTGAGGTGAGTGGACTGCCTGAGCCCACAGGTTGAAGACCCGCCTGGGCAGTGAGACCTCATCTCTACAATAAATCAAAAAATCAGCTGGGCGTGGTAGCACATGCCTGTAATTCCGGCTACTCAGAAGGCTGAGGCAGAAGGATCCCCGGACCCCAGCAGGTCAAGGCTGCAGTGGCTGGGAGTGGCCATTGCACTCCAGTCTGGGTGACTGAGTGAGACTCCAACTCAAAAAATATATATATAGAAAATGGGAACAATAAAATTTCTAAAGTTAGCTGTATTCTTATTAAACCTCAAAATATCATGTTTGATCATGCATGAACTAACATAATTCCATGATGTTAGCATTACCTATTCTACAATACCTTCTATGAGTAGAATAAATTCAGTTTCTATAATAATTAGAAAAACCCTACACTAATTGTAGCTAAAAACCAGTTTAAAAGAATGTAGCCCAGTCCAAAGTAGATGCTGGGCCCTTAGGAATGTGGCCCAGTCCAAAGTTCATGCTGGGTCATTTCTGGTAACTCTAGATAATCATCTATACCATTTAAGCTGAAAATAGCTCTCCATCTGTATATACTAATTCTACAAATATACTTTTAAATCTTAGAAAGAAGCTTGTATTATATATAAATCTCCCAAATGTGACCTAAGTTTGAACCATAATTGATTGAAAGGCCAAAACCATAGTCTGTGAGAAACAGGAACAATGGATCCCTAGAGTTAGCCATGCCTGTCATACTCTTGAAGTTTCAAGCTTAGATCACCAAAGTCCCTTCTAGTGAGATGTGCCAAACAGCAAAAAAGAGAAGAGGAAATGGACCATCAGCTCCTGAACTCATCCTAGTGGTCTCAGGTTCCGCAGCCCACCTGGATCCCTAACTCTCAGGCGGGCATCCACAGCCAGCTCCCAACAATTCATGTGCAAGTATCTTTTTTGTAGAATGATTTGATTTCCTCTGGGTATATTCCCAATAGGGGATTTCTGGGTCATAAGGAAGGTCAATTTCTAGCTCTTTCAGAAACTGCCACACTGTCTTGCAAAGAGGTGCACTAGTTTGCATTCCCACCAGCAGTGTAGAAACGTTCCTTTTCCTGTGCATCCTCACCAGCATCTGTTGCTGTTTGTTGTTAATGATGGGCATTCTTACTGGGGTTAGTGGTATCTCAATGTGGTTTGATTTGCATTTCTCTGATGATGAGTGAGGCTGAGCACTTTTTCATGTGTCTGTTAGCAGCCCGTATATCTTCTTTTGATTTTTTTTGTGTGTGTGTGAATCATGGCCTCACTCTATCACCCAGACTGGAGTGTGGTGGCACAAGGCCAGCTTACTGCCATCTCAACCTCCTGAGTAGGCTAAGATGATCCTTCTGCCTCAGCCTCCTGAGTAGCTAGGACAATGGGTGCATGCTGCCATGCCTCGCTAATTATTTTGTTTTTGAAGAACGTTATCAGGCACAACAATGTATGGGCAAACAACTCCATAACCTGAAACAGTTGAGATGTTTTTGGCCTGAAAGACAGAAAACTGATTTTTTTCTAGATTTCTTGCTATAGATTTTTCTAATATATTATATATATATATTAAATATTGTCTGTTTTTAAAGTAACTAACAATTGTGATGCAAGTGAAAAATGTCTTCAGTTTCTTAGTCTACCATTTCTTTAACATTTACTTCACTACTTAGCTTCACTCAAATTATACTTTTCCCATTCCTTCCTTGTGTAATAGAGAAATTTCCTGCTTTTTATCTAAAAATGTATCTATAAATATATTTATATTTATAAAAAATATAACACCTATAATTCCAGCATTTTGGGAGGCTAAGGTGGAAGGATTGCTTGAGGCCAGGAGTTCCAGACCACCCTTGTCAGCATAGCAGGATCCCATCTCTATAAAAGAAACAAACAAACAAGAAAAGGGAAATGGGTTACATCTGTAAAGTCTTAAAAATTCAAGTCTATATAATATATTTATATTTATAAAAATATGTTTTTTCATGTTAAGAGTTGATAAAACATTGTCCCACTCAGTTATTAATTACTAAGAAAATGCCAAGTAATAGTTCTTCTCCCAGTTGTTTTTCTTTTCACTACATTTTGTTAGGGAAAAAAGAGGTTTGGTGTAAAAAAGGAGCAATCTGTTGATGGAGTTTCAAGACATATAATAGGAAAGAAATAAAGAGATACATCTAGATATTTAGATATAGGTACATACATCTATACATATAAATGTAGATCAATCATAGTCCAGATGTAATGTCAAAGCATTTGTAGAAAATATTACAGAAAGTGCATTTCTTATTAAAAAAAATGTTCATAGTGAAGTACACAGTTCTTTAAACTGTTAAAGAGAATACCAGTCAGGACAGAGTTAGGAAAACACAAATGTGAACTGCCTCCATGATGTGGAAGCACTATGTACTAGATGCACCACATAGCAAATGATTTAAATATTGAAATTGCATATAAGAATGTAACATAATTGTGAGCATAAAATATGTATTCTAAATAGAAGATCATCTACCAAGGTTCTGCACATTGAATAATACTTTTTTCTATCTTGAAATGTCAATGTGATAAAATTATGATGTTCAGATTTCGAGAGTATAAGGTGGCAAAATTTTCTCCTGTTATTTGGTCATATAGATAAGAATTTTTTTCTTTTTAAAAGCATAGGTACTTATTTAATGTAGGTATACATGACATAGGGGCCTTCGTTGGGAAATGAGGACTGAAAAAGGCAGGTGAACTTGTGTATTTTTAATGCTTAGGCTTGAAGAAGCAGTGGATAGTCATGGAGAGATGTATGATTGGACAAAGGGTGTATGATCAAATGGTAATAAACTCAGGTGGTACTTGGCAAGCCCTGTTTGCTCAGATTCTTCTGTGTCCCTGTGTCTTCAGATAAGGATTGTATATATATATATATAAAACACTTTTTTCTGCTTCTTGGTGAGTAACAACACAAACACATGCACACACACATACACACATGCATACATCCCTATTACCTTTCTTGGCAAAGTCACCATTAAAAATGTCATCTTTGGCCAGGCTCAGTGGCTCAGCCTTTAATCCCAGCACTTTGGGAATCTTAAGCAAGTGGATTGCCTCAGCCTGCAGGTTCAAGACCAGTCGGGGCAACTTGGCACTGCGAGACCTTGTCTCTACAGTAAAAAAAAAAAAAAAAAAAATAGCCAGGCACAATAGCATATACTGTAGTTCTGGCTACTGAGAAGTTGAGATGAAAGGATCACTGGAGCCAAGCAGGTCAAGGCTGTGGTGGTCATGAGTGGGCCACTGCACTCCTACCTAGGCAACAGTGGGATTTTAACTCAAAAAAAAAAAAAATCTTCTAAGATCAGCTCTGTGTGTTAGAAATTTAATTTAGTTGCTGATTTTGTGTGGTTCTGGGAAAAGAATAACTTAAAATATTCTAACTTGCCTCTAACTGAACTTCTAACTCCCATCTATTTATGCTCCTGAACCAATTGTTAAACCAGATAGCAGGCAGATGAGAACCTGAGAGAAGCTGGCGAACTGTTGTGAGTTTGCCTTCCTCAGGGTAGAGGAGAGCTTGGGGATCAGCAAAAGAGTGGATGCGGTGTTTCAAGCCTTGGAGCAAAAACACAAATTAGAATGAAAAATAAAAGTGGTAGTTAATGCAGGGAGTTTACACAAATCTGAGAATTCAGAAGAGAAAGAGAAGCAGAGACAATGATTGTGCATTAAGAGAGAAGGAAACTTCTCTGAGTAAAATAAACATGGGAGCTGCACACTGAAAGGACTCACCTGGCTGAGAAATGACTCACATCTGGGAAAATTTTGGCCAAATTTCTTAAGGATAAAATCAGAGTGAAAAATGTTACAAACTGCCAATCAGAAAGGAGAAGTTATTGCAAAGTAATCATTTTGATCAACATTAGACGTCTCACAGGCAAAATGGAATCAGGAAGATGATGGAATTTCATCTTCAGGTAGAAGAAAAAGAGGCCAGGCATGGTGACCCATGCCTATAATCCCAGCACTTTTGGGGCCGAGGTAGGAGGATTGTTCCAGACCACCCTTGGCAACATAGTGAGACCCCGTTTCTACAAAACAAACAAGCAAACAAACACCTAAACAAAACAAGAAAAGGGAAATGGGTTACATCTGAAGTATTTTTACAAATCCAGCCAATATAATAATTCATATGACAGAATGAAAGTAAGGACATTTTGAATATCCAGAGATATAGATGATAGACTTCCCATATACCATATCCAAGGAAATTATTAAATAAATTATGATAATAAAAATAAGTCAGTACTAAGTCTTCAGAAATATGAAGAGGATAGAAAGTTGTGTAATCACTGGAACTTTTCCAGTATCCATTTGTACTCACATATAGATACATCATTCAGTAGAAATAGGCCATTTGAAAAAAATAATGAAATAAAAAAATATAGACTAGATGGAACTCAGTGCAAGGAAAATTCTAGTACTAGTCTGGAACTAAGACTAGTAAGGAACTTAGTTGCCAACTAGTATTAGATAAATCAAGAAGAAAGACTTTTAAGATGAATACCTCAGTAGTTCTAGGAGAGAGGAGTAATGAGGGGGATGGAGAGAGGGAGTGAAACTATTAAAAGTTTCCACCTTGGGGAGGGGAGTGCATTTTGAGGTCAGAGTATGGGGAAAGAAAACATTTTAAATGTCTTATTTATGTGAGAGGGAAAAGAAGTGAGGGAATCAAGTGTCTTGATAGGGAAATAATTGCTAGCTTGTTTTTATTTATTTTTATTTTTTGAATTGGAGTCTCACTCTGTCACTCAGACTGGAGTGCAGTGACTGCTCCCAGCCACCGCAGCCTCACCTACTGGGCTCCGGCGATCCTTCTGCCTCAGCCTTCCAGGTAGCTGGAACTACAGGCACGCGCTACCATGCCTGGCTAATTTTTTGATTTAATGTAGAGATGAAATCTTGCCAAGTTGCCCAGGTGGGTCATGAACCCATGGGCTCAGGCAATCCGCTCAACTCGGCCTCCCAAAGTGCTGGGATTACAGGGCTAGCGTGTTTTTATGAAATATATGAGGACTGGCAATTAAGTTCGTGAACTCATCCTAGAAGAAGTGCTACATAACTTACTGCTGAATATCACTATGATTATCTTTGAAGTACTTCCCTTGAGAAGCTATGCACCAACACCAATGCCTAGTTCACCATCAAAGCAATTTTGAAACTCTTTCTGGAATGGCTATCAGAGCTGTTTTCATATTACCCTTAATGTCCTCAAAGTGTTTTCCTTTCAATATTTTCTTTATCTTAGGGTAAAGAAAAAAATCATAGGAGCCTAAATCAGTGAATAGGAACGGTGTTCCAATATAGTTATTTGTTTACTGGCTAAAAACTCCCCCACAGACAGTGCTCTGTGAGCTGGTGCATTGTTGTGATGCAAAAGCTCCTTTGGGATCATTTTTGCACACACCTTTCTCATGACAAGATTTTCAGGTAAGATTTTCCTAACTGTTTCGGTATCAATGTTTATTTGTTCTGCTATGCTTCTCATAGTCAGCTGATGATTTTGACACACAATTCAACAAATTTTTGCAATGTTTGCATCAGCTCTGCTCATTGCTGACCCTCTTAGTCTCTCTTCATCAGTGATGCTTTCTCTCCCATCAGAAAAATGTTTAATCCATTTGTTCACTGCCATTTTCTTCATGGTATTATCCCCATAAACTTGGACTAATGTGTCCCTAATTTTATTTCTACTCTTGCCAAGTTTAAAAAGAAATTTAATGTTCATTTGTTGCTCTGATTCAAGCTTCAGCATTCTCATGATGGCACACAAAAGCATGGAACAACATTAACAAATGTCACTTAGCAAAACACTGCCACATGTCGACATGAACACAGGTGTGAGACACTGATATACCAAAGTAATGAAACCTTACCGAGTTTGTAAGGTGCTGCCCACATATGCACACGGTGGAAAATTTGTGAACATTATTGTCAGACCTTGCAGGAAATATATTTTTTGATTTTGTGCAAAAAATAGTTCAAGTAAACTATCAGAGCTCCAAAAGTAGGAGGTGGGGAGGAGGGGGACTGACAGACAATATGATTAAACGAGAAAAAAAAAGGAAAAAAAGAGGAAGCAGTCATGTAAATTAAATATTGTAAGATGGAAGAAGTTACATCACATACATTTGCTATTATAACAAATGTGAATGAACTGAATTCTGTTAAGTTAGTTTAAAAAAACCAAGATCCAGTTAAATGCATGAGTATGTGGGATAAAGACAGAGTGGATACTAGGCAAGACACCAGGCAAAAGCAAACACATTTAAGAGACAAATGACAACATAATATCACATAAAATAACACTTAAAAGTTCGAGATACAAAAGAAATGGGAAATTACCTTGTGCTAAAAGGAACCGCTTAAGACAGTATAAAATTAATAAATCTATGTGTATCAAACAAAATAACCATTAAAAACATTGAGAAAAACATTAAGAAATGCAAGGAAATCTTGTTAAATATATAATATTAGCACAGCATTTTCAAATTTTGACATATTTAGTGGATAAAAATGAATAAAGTTGAATGAAAGTTTAGTCTTTTAAAATAACTATTTTCATTTTAGAGCAGTAGCTAAACTATTGCATAGATTAGTTATGTAATATTTACACACCAAAATTTTCTTTCTTCTGTACCAGCACTATTTATAGGGAAGAAACTCAGTCACCTTAAAAAAGTAGTCCATAAGTAACTTAATTCATCATGGCAATGTCTGTCCTACATTCATTTTAGTTTAGTTTCTTAAATGAAGATCATTCTCTCTCACCCCCAAGAGTTTAGTTATGTAAAAAGAAATTATGACTACTTTTTGTCTTTGTTGCTATATAAGCATTTTCCCATTTGGTTTATTGTTGTTATTGCATCAACTAAAATAGAATAAGAATGATCTCCTTAGAACTGTGTCTGAATTGCAAAAAGGCAGTTATATAAAAATAATCTTAACTTATATTAATTTATATTCATTAATTTAATTGAACCAAGCTTATCTTACTGTACTTGGGGACTTCAAATCTACATGGCATCTCTAATTCATAGACCTCTTTAGTGTTTCAAATAGTCAACCTAGCCAAAGCATATATAGTTCATGCACTGTATTACAATTATAACAATTTACAGTGTTTTTTTTTTTGAGTTGGAGTCTTACTCTGTCACCCAGACTGGAGTGCAGTGGCATGATCCCAGCCACCGCAGCATCGACCTGCTGGGCTCCGGCGATCCTTACGCCTCAGCCTTCCAAGTAGCTGGAACTACAGGTGCACGCTACCATGCCTGGCTAATTTTTATTTATTGTAGAGATGAGGTCTCGCCAAGTTGCCCAGGTGGGTCTTGAACCTGCAGGCTCAGGTGATCCACTCACCTAGGCCTCCCAAAGCGCTGGGGTTACAGGCTGAGCCTCCAATCCCAGCCACACAGTGTATTTTTAATTTTGATTGTTTCAGAAGTGTTTTACCTATTAAACATTTACCTTTGCAAATTTAACACCAGTGAATACTCTTTTGAAAGCCTAAGTAATTCCCAATACATTTGCAAAAGCCAAATACTCTTTAAGTTAGACCTCTTTTCTCAAAAGATACACTCCTTTTCCAAGCAAGAAGGTATCATGTCACAAAAGATCTTGGTTTTCAAGAAATTTAAAAGGAATAAAGGTTACAAACCTCTAATAAATTAGAGTCAAGGAAACAGCTTTATGGGTAGAGACTTCAGAGTTTGTTGCTTACAGGAATAGCAATGAGGAAATCTGTAGTTACCTTAGACTTAATGTGGTTCAGTGCTATAATGAAATTAATTATGTGAGTGCATTTTTAGTATGACTTTTTTTTTTTAAGTTGGAGTCTCACTGTGTTGCCCAGGCTGGAGTACTGTGGCATGTTCATAGCCACCGAAGCCTCAACCTGCTGAGTTCAGGCAATCCTTCTGCATCAGCCTTCCAAGCAGCTGGAACTACAGGCATGTGCCGCCACACCCAGCTAATTTTTTTTATTTATTGTAGAGCTGAGATCTCACCAAGTTCCCAGACTGGTCTCGAACCTGTGGGCTCAGGGAAACCTCTTACATTGGCCTCTCAAAGTTCTGGGATTATAGGCATGAGTCACAGCCTCTGATCGAGGCTGTTTAAATAAATGTTTATTAATAAGACAGGTCCTCTATGTTCATTAGGCTATCTCTTGAATACCAGGTTTAAAATGACACCAACAGATTGAACTGCATCTAATGAAGCATAAGTCATATGGTAATGGCATAAAGCTTATTATTTTATTTTTAAAACATATATTGTGTGTATTCTATGTCAGACACTATGGTAGATACTAGGGCTAAGACATAAGTAAAACACAAATGGTACTGAAGGAGCTTTCTGTGTGTTCAATGAGACAGATGGCTGATCCAGGGAGTGATCAGGAATAGAGTGGCATTCTATTCCTAGGTGTAGTGCGTTGTGTGGTGTAATGGTTAAGAGCCTGTATATGATCACTTATATACCTAACCTTGAATTTTACCCCGCATGTTTAGAGAAAAAAAAAAGCTTGCATGGGCTCCAGAATCAGATGCATAGGTTAAAAAATGGCTTCTTCATTACCAACTGTGGTATACTCAGGATCTGACAAATAATACGTATTCATTCACTATTTCCCACTGTTATTATATTAGCAGAAAATAAAGACAGAAGAAAAAAACACTCAAAAAATGTGAATCCAAAGGAAGAGGCTGTCACATTTGTATTTAATATCTAGTGTGTCAGAGGCCACAGGTGCTGCTAAACATCCTGCAGTGTACAAGGGAGATCTCAAAAAAAACCCCAGAATTTGTCCATTAAAAAAATGTGTATTTATTCTGACATGTTTAAACTTCAATCACCTCAAAAATACTCTTCATCTGACATAATACAACATATCTAGATGCTTTTTTCCACTGCTCAAAGCATTCTGAACTTATTCATTTTAGTGCTTTTGAGTGCTTCTGCCGTTTTTTGTTTCATCTCTTCTACATCAACAAAACATCTTCCCCTGAGGATCTTTTTCATTTGGGGAAAGAGACAAAGTCACTTGGTGAATAGGGAGTGTGGAGCATGAGGATCATGCCATTTTTGTTCCAAGACTGCTGACCTCTCAGTGGTGTGGGCAGGAGCACTGGTAAGTCATCCATCATGGAATAGGCAAATGTGTTGACTCTCCACAAAAAAATTCACTGAAGCCAATCACAGCCTCTCACAACAATGCTAACTGGCACACCAATGTCCATGGGTTCTTAGAACACTTTCCTAGCAGGGAAAGCCTGTACTAAAAATAATTCTGGTTTCTTTTGGGGGGGAAATCTCCCCTTATACAAAAATATCCATGCCCCCCCCACAAAGAATTACCTAACCTCAAATGAAATATTTCTAAAAGTTTACATTGTTTGCTAATAAATTTTCCTGTGTCAACTTCTTATGTGTTTACTTTTTGGACTATAAACTGAAAGATGCTTAGTGTAAGGGTAACAGCAAGTCATGGGTTCTGTACTAATTCCATGCTTTTATCACAGCTTTATTACCATAGGTTTTCAAAATCTGCTACCCAAACATCAATATATGCTATTAACTTGGTACATGTCATTTTGGGCATAAATACACACACTAAGATAACAGAAGATTACTATTAAGTTTATGGGAACAGTTTTAGAAACTATTATTAAGACTGTGGTCATTAGATAATTGAATGAGATTTACATTTGGATTCAATAAGGCAATTTACAAAAATTAATGTATACTTTTAAAATCCCCACCAAGCCCTAATTAGATTGTATATTTTATTCACATCAAGAAAGTTGGAAATAAATATAGTTAACATTGCTGTTACCTGTTGAATTTCGATCATCATTCTATGTTATTTTTGAATGAATGAACAGAGATACTCTTTATCTTGTCTTCATCAAAAAACTTTAGAAACTATTATAGCTTTATTAATGCTTCTTTAAATGAATAATGAAAGATACCAAGTATCTCAGTTAAGACAATAGTACATAGCTGGGTGAGATATACATTCTATTTCCTAAAAGACATGTTCAAGGGTAGGAAAAAATGTAAAATGTAACATAGACATGATGGATTTTATTTCATGCATAGTAAGTGGACATATAATACCTCTACAACTTTTGCAAACACTTGTGTTTTCTACAGAAGGATTAGTCATTAGCTAGAAACTTTCAGGTTTATAGATAGTAAAATACCACAGCTCTCTGCATTCCTAGAGACAAAAAGAAGGGAGCATTGCATATATACACCCATTCATCATCATGCTCCTTACTGGTTTGTAAACTTTGCCTGCTTATTTGTTAGTAAAATAGCATTTATTAAAATAAAATAAGAAAAATATTTTTAAAGTTGTGTAAATTTAAATTATGAAGTTATACTGATTTTTATTTCAATTATTTAACATTGTGCATTTTGAGTTGTGTGTTATTTTATGCCTTACACATATGGGGACTGTTATCTTGCTTATGATGTGTAATTTGCTAAATTTTTTCTGTTAAATAATCAAATACAAGGTGAAAGTAAATATTTATTGAGATAAGTAACAAAAGCCCTGTGACTGAAAACATTTAAGCTTTTGCTGAGAATAATCAAAGACTAGTAAGTTATTTGTTGAATAGATAGAGTGTATTTGCAGTTGAATAAAGTACAGGCACACCTTGTTTTATTGTTTTAATTTATTGTACTTTGCAGACATTGTGTTTTTACAGGTTAAAGGTTTATGGCAACCCTGTGTCAAGCAAATCTATTGGCCCAATTTTTTCCAATAGTAGGTGTTCATTTCATATGCCTGTGCTACATTCTGTTAATTCTACCAATATTTCTAAATTTTTCATTATTATTTTATCTGTTACGATAATCTGTGATCAGTGATCTTGGTCACTATTGCTATTGTTTTGGGGTACCATGGATTGTACCCATAAAAGATAAAGTGAGTCTCTTTTAAGCACTTAGCTATTCTGTGCCTTCTGATTGAAGAATTTAATCAATTTCTATTCAAGGTCATTATTGATAAGCAAATGATTGCTACTGACATTTTCTAATTTGTTTCCAAGTTGCTTTGCAAGTTCTTTTTTAAAAAATTCCTCTTTTGCTGTCTTCTTTTGAGGTTTGATGGTTTTCTGTGATAGTATGCTTTGAAATGTTTTTTAAAAAAATTTTTGTGCAACTACTATAATGATATACATTATATAAGGTTCTGCTTTGTGGCTATCATAAGGCTTACATAAACATGTTACATAAAACACCTTATCTTTATCACAGGCCACATTAAACTGATAACTCTTTCTCTCTCTATTTCTTCCTTCCTTCCTTCCTTCCTTCCTTCCTTCCTTCCTTCCTTCCTTCCTTTCTTTCTTTCTTTCTTTCTTTTTTTCTTTCTTCTCTCTCTTTCTGTCTTTCTTATCAGAGACTTACTCTGTTGCCCAAACTGGAGTGCAGTGGCACACTCATTGCCACTACAGTCTCAACCTGCTGGGCTCTGGTGATCCTTCTGACTCAGCCTTCCAAGTAGCTGGAACCATGGGCATACACCACCACATCTGGCTAATTTATTTATTTATTTATTGTAGAGATGGGGTCTTGCCAAGTTGAACAGACTAGTCTTGAACCCTTGGACTAAGTAATCCTTTTGCCTCTGCCTTCCAAAGTGCTGGAATTACAGGTGTGAGCCATAACATCCAGTTGATAACTTTAATCTTACACTTTCACTTCCCCATTTTTATAATTTTGATGTGCTAATTTTCATTTATTTTTGATATTTGCATTCCTTAACAATTTATTGTAGTTACAATTATTTTTAATAGTTTTGCCTTTTAACTACCATCAAGAGGATAAAATTGCTCAATATACAACCCATTCAGTATTAGAGACTTTGGTATAGTTATGAATTATTTATACCATTGAGCTTTTTGCTCAATTCTTATGAAGCAGGCCCAGTGTGAAAAACTTCCGTTTGTCTGGGCAAGTTAAAACTCTCCCTCATTTCTTAAGTAGAGCTTTGATGAGTAAAATATTCTTGGTTGGAAGTTTTTTTTCTCTTTAGCCCTTTGAATAAATCATCCCATTCTCTCCTGGCCTGCAGGGGAGAAATCTGCTGGAAGCAGTGCTGGTGTTCTCTTGAATGTGACATGCTTTTTATTTCTTGCTGCTTTCAGCATTTTTTCTGTCTGTGATTTTAGATAAATTGATTGTGATGCATCTTGATGAATTCCTCTTTGTGTTGAATAGGATTGGAGACTTTTGAGCTTCCTGTATTTAGATGTTGTTGTATTTCCCCAGATCTGAGACATATTCAGTCATTATTTTCTTAAATATGTGTTGATAAAGCCAAACTCTATAAAATATTTAAAGAAGTTATTCTGAGCCAAATATTAGTGACCATAGCCCAGGGTCCAGCCTGAAGATGTTGTGAGAACATGTGTAGGTGACTGAGTTACAGTTTGGCTTTATACATTTTAAGGAGCTAGAGATTACAGTCGAAACATAAATCAATACATGTAATGTATATGATGCATTGTCCCAGAAAGTCAGAACATCTCAGAGGAAGGGATTACAGGTCACAGGTAGATTCAAAGATTTTCTGATTAGCAATTGGTTAAAAGAGTTAATACTTTGTCTGAAGAACTTGAAGTCAGTAAAATAAATGCTTAGTTAAGAAAGGTTGTGGAAGTCAGTGTTCTTGTTATGCAGATAAAGCCCATAAATAGCAGGCTTCAGAGATAATAAATGATAAATGTCTCCTTTCTGACTCTGAAAGGTGTGAGACTCTTAGTTAAATCTCTTCATGATATGGAAAACTCTAGAAAGGAGATCCTCTACAGATGCAAATTTCTCCAAGAGACAGCTTTGCAGAGCCATTTCAAAATATGTCAAAAATATATTTTTTGGAAAACATTTCTATTTCCTTTAGGGATTACTATCTGTCATGGGATGCTATACCAGAGTCAGTTTTGAATTTGGTATCTTATTTCCACAGAGCCTGTTTTGTCAGTCTTATGATCTTTATTTTAATGTTAATGCTAGCCAGTTGTGCTTAAACTCCAAAAGAGAGGAGATAAAACAAGGTGTGTCATTCCTCTTTCCAACCATGGCCTGGAATTTAGTTTTTGGTTTTTCAGGTTTCCTCTGACCCAGAGGGGATCCATTCAGTTGGCTGGGGGGCTTATAATTTTATTTTTGGTTTACACTTGCTCTTTCTGCCTTTATCTTTCTCTTCTTCTTCTAAAACTCCTGGTATGTAAAAGTTAGTTTTTGCTCTCATAATTCCCATTGCCTTCATTCTTTTACTTTTTGATCCTCAGACAGGATAATTTCAAATTACATATCTATGAGCTCACTGATTCTTTCTTCTGCTTGATCAAGTTAGTTGTTGACGATTTCTACTGAATTTTTCAATTCAGTTGTGTATTCTTTTTCTCTGGGATTTCTATTTGATTTTAATTCATTGTCTCTAGTTCTTTGTCAAATTTCTAATTTTGTTCATGTATTGGTCCCAAGTTTTACTTAATTTAATTGGTGTTCCCTGAACTTCTTTAAAAGGATTATCCTAAATTCTTTGTCGGTCTATAGATATCTTTATCTTACACATGTATTACTCTAGAGCTTTAACATTTTCTTTGGTAGTGTTGTATTTCTCTGGGTTTTCATAATTCCTCTGTCCTTGCATTGGTGCCTTTGCATTTGAGGAGACAGCCATCTATTCCAGCCTTTGTAAGTATGATTTGGTAGTGATAGATATTTACACTTTGGTGGGAAGGGGATTCTAGATGGGCCAGCTAATAACAACCCTGAACAGGCAGATCTTGGTGTCAGGTTCTCTAGTTGTGCTCTGAGGTTGAATTGTACTGCTAACTGGGCTCTACAGTCATTTCTGAACAGGCAGGATTATAAGCAATCTTCCCTGGCTGAGTGGTACTGTTGTTTGGAATCTGTAATTGAGCAGACTTATGTGCTGAGCTCCAAGACTAGCTGAAGCCTCTGGGGTTGCTACTTAGCTACCCAGGGTGTGAATGGCCAGAGGCTATGCTCCACAGATATGTGTGGACTTGGGCTTGCCTTCTGGCCTAGGGTATACTTGAACAGACCACAGAGGATGAGTGGAGCTCCTGCTCAGCTGCTGGTGCTGAGTAGGGCCTGATGTACCCTGCACAGTTAAGTATTGGCTTGCTCTTGCCTTATAGCCTGGGAAGGCCTTAGAGAATACCAGGGCTATGTAGGAAATCTGTGTAGGGATGCTAGCCTGGCAGACCTGTGGACTTTGCTTCCTTTGGTACTGTTGACTACTTTTTTCACAAGGTACTTCCATTGACCAGAATGCATAGAAACTTTCAAGACCTAAATGCTGATCTCTGTGAGCCCCACCCTTATTCTTTGTTTATAGCTGACCCCCAGTAGTCTAGTTCTTCTGATACTTCCAATATTTCTTGTGGAAAAAGACAAGCGTGAGCCTCCTGTGAAGTGTCCTAGAATGGTCAGGGACACTGTACAGTGGGAAAAATGAGTTGAAGTTGGACATTCAGCTCCCTGACCATTCTAGGACACTAGTGGAATACTGTGTGTGTGTGCTGTGCCAGCTTGGGGAAAGAGTGGCATGATCAAAACAAACTGTTCCTCTTACTTTTCAAACACAGGTTTTCTTAGTTCTGCAGTCTAAGTGAATGTCTCAGTCTCACTCCCGAGTTCTGAGAAATTCACAGGAATATTTTTGCATGTGGATAGTTGCTAGTTAGATTTCTGTGTGTGGGGGGGAGTGGATCTGGAGGATGTGTCTTCTACCATCTTGTGTTGTCACTCTCTGGAATAATTTTGGTTTTATAGTCAAGTTGCCAAGAGAGTAGAGAGAGTTCCTATATACTCATCACACAGTTTCTTCTGATGTTAACATCTTATGTTACCATGGTACTTTTATCAAAAGTAAGAAATTAACATTGTTCCATATGATCACTAAACTGTAGACTGTATTCTACCAGTTCTACTGGTTTTCTCCTTTTGCTCCTGGCTGCCACCCAGGATCTCACATTGTCTTTAGTCTTTATTTTTCCTTAATCTACTTAAATCAGGGACAGTTTCTCTATCTTTCATGACTTTGTCATTTTGAAGAGTGCTAGCCAGATTTTTCAAAAGAATGTTTATCAAATTATTTGGTTTATATGAAATTTTCTCTTGATTAAACTGGGGTTATGAACTTTAGTGAAGAATACTGCAAAATTGAAGTGATCATCTCATTGTCATGGCAAGGTGAGATAGCCATATGATTTTTCAGTAGTGATATTAACTGATTCCTTGGACAAGTTGGTGTCTTGATGAATTCTTCCATATATAATTATAATTTTTCTTTTTCCATATTCCATTTTTCAAATGTCAGTCATTAAGACAACAAGGGTGCCTGCATAATGAACATTTGTATACCTAACACTGAATTGTATCCCATATCTTTAACATTAAAAAAAAAAAAACCAACCTGTAAGTCAGACAAGAGGAATTAAACTTCACCTCCTGGAGGGAGAGCTATCAGAGAATTTGTGGAGATAATTCAAAATTACCACAGTAATTAACAAACATTTTATTTCATTTATTATTATTTTTTGAGTTGAGTCTTACTCTATTGCCAGGCTGGAGTGCAGTGTCATACTCATGCCCACCACAGCCTCAACCTGCTGGGCTCAGGTGACCCTTTCACCTCAGCCTTCCAAGTAGCTGCAACTACAGGCATGTGTCACCTAATTTTTTTACTTATTGTAGAGACAAGGTCTCACCAAGTTGCCCAGCCTCGTCTCAAACCCCTGGGCTCAGGCAATCCACTCACGTTGGCCTCCCAAAGTGCTGGGATTACAGGGTTGAGCCACCACGTCCAACCATTAACACACTTTAAAAATGATTTTCTATTGCTTACAGAATTCTGAGTTGGCAGGTTTTTTATTTTGTTCTTTCCTTTCATAACTTCAAAGGCATCACTTCATTTCTTGCTTGTATGGCATCCAATAGGAAGTCATCTCCAATTCTTAACCTTATTTTTGTTTGTTCATTTGGTAATGTGTTTTTTTCTCTAGCTACCTTCAAGAGTTTCCTCTTTGTCACGGGTTTTCATCAGTTTGAATAAATTCCATATCAGTTTTATCGGAGTCATCCATCGGGGTTACTGGATACATGTGGCATTCTTAATAAAGGGGAACCAAAATTATCATTCTCCAAATGTGACCTGTTTCTCCAGAAAGTCAATGGGAAATACAATAAAATACCTTTCCCTATCCTTTAGAAAAATGTATGTCAGGGCAATGCAGAATTAGATTGATGTTGCTTTCTTTAGTTAAAAATTAGAGTGAGTTGTTTCTCCTTTTAGTAATAACCCAGTAACAAAATTAAAGTTATTTATAGCTAAATAAATACAATAACAATTTTCATTTAAATTTTGCTATATTATAGCTCAGTGCATTTTATTTGTACACTACATTGTATTATTGTAAATTCCTAACACAACCATAAGTGGTTTTATTTTACAACTCTGAGTTTATATATCTTTTTCCTTTAAATGTGTCATGGGACCCAAGACTATGTTTTGAAATATATGTCTACTATATAAAATGTAAATCCTGTTTTTAAATGCAGATTTACATTCAAAGCTAGCTGTGATCCATTGACCCATATATTCTCTATTTTTAAGTGTCCTCTTAATATGTCACTATATATTAAAATTTAGCTTATTACAAATTATGAGATTATACAATCTGGAGTCGCAAGGTAGATTAGAATGGAAGATAAAAAATCAAGTGTGAACGATGACATTATTCTTGCCTTATTCCCTGCAGATGTAAGTTTCAATGGTAATACATCTCATTGCCTTAGTAGTGATTTTAGAAAGAATTAAAAAAAAAATCAAATGTCCAGTCAAGTATTCAAAGTGTTTTGCCTGTTATAGGGGATGGCAAAAGACTTTGACCTAAAAACTAATATCTTTGATTAAAAAAAGTTGGTAAATTTTACTTCCTAAAGGCATAGAAATGAGACATATGAGGCAAGTAATGTTATTACTATTTTTCTCTGTTTTTCCTTGTTGCTAAAACAAATTAGTTTTTTTCCACTCACTCTGTTCTTAGTTTTCACATGTCCAAACTCCTGTCTCTCTCATTTCATGCTTGTACACATACAGTAATATATACTTTTGAGTGTCACAAGTTGATTGAAAGAGTATAATAACTAATCCAAAATCAAACGACATATGACATGTTTGTTATTTCTCAAGGCTGGACTTGAAAAGATGGTAGGGTTTAATTGTGTTATTTCCTGCAGATGCAAATTTCAATGAGAACATATGTAATTGCTTCAGTCCTGGTTTTCTACCTCGGTTTCTGCTTTGAGGTCATTTTACCTAGCCACAGCAGTTTCCGAGACAAGAAATCCCTGCTACCCTGACTTGGGTAGTTGATAATACCCTGATAAAGACACTTCACTGGGTGACCAATTTACTAACTATTTTGCTAAATTTATTTCTGTTAAATATTTGAGGCTGATTAAATTTCATTTGTTATAGTCACAGCAAATGTTAGGGAATGTCCAATCAACTTCTGACCCAATTTCCTGCTTTTACAGATGGAATTCAAAAGAGAAAGAGAAAAATGATGGTGCATAAGATAAGTATATTTATGGTAATTGATTCTTGAATAAAAGAATTTCTTTATGATGTATTATTTCCATGAATATATTCTTCTCATTAGTAAATGCTTAATGTCAATGATTAATTTTTCCTGTAGCTACCTTCGAGATTTTTCTCATCTGTGGTTTTCAGCAATTTGAATACATTACATATCGGTTTTATCAGAGTCCCCCACAGGGGTCACTGGGCACATGTGACACAGAGAATGCATGAATTAAGAATATACTCTTGAATAACATATTTTACTCTATATTATGGAGTATGTTAATAAATGTAAATAATTTCTTCTGAATACACTTTGATGAGTGAAAATGCAGTCATGAATATTCTTCCTATTCAAAAAATATATTCTTATGAATATATTAATCTCTCCCTCTCTCTTCCCTTTGGTCTCCAGAGGTAACATCAGAGGCCAGAAGAGAGACTTAAAGTGTTACTTAAAAAGTCAAAATAAAATATGACCTACTAAAAATAAAATGTCCTTTAAAATGTCAATACAAAATCTAATCTATTAAAATGGAAAAATTAAACAAGCAAAGTCGTACATTGGTCATTTGATGAATTTGTGTGTAACCTCCAGCTCTTAGCTGAGCTTTCCTAGGAATCTGGTTGGACCCTTTCCTTGTGCTCAGCTATCAGAAGCTAAATTTTCCCTTCATCTTTCTCTATGCATTCTCTTTATGAAATTTGGTATTTCTGACATACGCACTTGGGGGAAATTGACAGCTTAGGCCAACCAGGATGAAATTCATGCACTCATGAGGTCATAAACCCTAGAGTAATTTTCAGAAACAGGGATTTTTTGACTTTGGTTTATGAACTTGCATACCTGGGGATGCATCAGTCTATCACATACATGAAAAGAGTACATTTATATTTAATTCTTGAGAATTGACTTGAAAAATTTCGAGAACATGAACATTTATTTTTATCATGCATCTCTCTGTCAAAACATGAATACATAGTATATACACTTTTGTGTTTTATATACTCTGAATTGTCTTACATTTCATATTTTATACATTGCTATTCATTCATATAACCCATGTTAATATGCAACACATTACAGAAAGGTCTTGTCAACTGCTTGGAAACACTTAACTCCCAAGGTAACTATGACAGTGAATCACTTAGTGCTTAAAATATGACAAGGAAATTGTGTGATTTGAATGTTAATTCAAATCAGCTTTTGGAGGATAGTTTCAGGTGTGGACAAGAATGGTGGCAAGAAGCAACCAAGAGGAAATAAAAATAGAAACAGACATGAAGAGAAAATGGACTGTCCTTGAGGAAGGTGACTGCTGCCGGGTGGAGTTACCTCTCTGAGGTCACTTCTTACTTGGTGCACTGATTCATTTTACCAGAGTTCCTAGAGTTTATTGCCTTTTTAAGTCAAGAATGAACTGCTAACAAAACTCAACATTTTAAAAATTCCCAAACTCTAATTTTGTAATTTACTTTGAGGGAAAAAAAAAAACCTATTAAGTAGACTCAGTACTAATGTTCCCTCATCAACATTTTCTCTGCTGTCAACAGAGCTACCATAAAAAAACAAATTCTATCCAGAAGACAACTTGTTGAGAAAGGTCCAGTAAAGACAGGCACCATGAAGCCATGATGACAGATGCATCTGGCTGTGGGACATTTCTTTCCCTGATTCAGGAGAAGCTTGCACTGACCTGCTTATTATTTATCTCCTATTACATGTTACTAGATTTCCATTGTTATCATCGTTGTCATCATGAGGATAGCAGCTCAGCTCACATTTACTTAACAACTGCTACATGCCAGGCACTTCAATAGTAAAAGTCCACATACTGTTGCATTTTGATTATTTGTTGGGAACCGGCCACGGAGGCCCACTGAGCTTTAGGGATCAGCAAGGGCCACTGACCCCGAGACCACTAGGATGCATTTGGGAGTTATTGACCCCATTTCCTCCCCCTTTCTACTCAGTACTAACCAGATTAAGCTCCTGTGAGCTCAAAACAAAAACTCTGAGACCGGGATGAACACAAGCTAACTTTAGAAACTCATTGCTCCCATTCTTCCACAAACTGCAGTTTCGGCTTTCACACAACTTATAATTCAAACTTGGGTCACATCTAAGAGCTTTAGTATTGGTCACAGGCTTCTGGGTCATGATCTTAGGATTTATTGAAGTTGAATAAGGTGTAAATTGTAGAATATAGTTTTAGAAAACAGCCATTTTGTTGAAAGAATGTGGCTGTGTTACTTGCAGGTAGCCCACTGTGAACTTTGGTCTGGGACACATTCCAAACATTCTGGGATGTGCCACCTTAGTTTGTAAAGTAAGTACTTAAGTCTCTATAGAATTGTTTAACTTGGTATTAGTACAAAAAGGGTTTATAGGCAATATGAAAAGTGTTTATAGGCAGTACGAAAAGGGTTTAAAAGCAGTCATGGATTAAGGTTTCATGGATTAGGTTATGGGATTGTACCTGAAAGAACATCTGGTGGGTGGGGAATGCCCCTCACACACTCGACTGTGTATAAAAGACCCATTGTAATTCCCAATAAATGGCTTCTGCACTAGACTGGAGTCTAGTCTCTTTCTTTCTCTCTCTCTCTCTCTCTCTTTCTTTCTTTCTTTTTCCCCCCAATCATTGACACCATCTCCACCTTTGGGGTACTCTGAACCTGGCTGGAGCAGGTCTCTGGCAATTATTGTGAAAAACAAATAATCTATTACCATTTCACAGATAATGAAATTTTGTCTCCCGAGAGATTAAGTCATTTGTGATTCAGTATCACATGACTAGAAAATAATGTGTCTGCTCAGAAAAACCCTTACTTGCTTAGCATGACCTCCGATGTGTATTTTGAATGCCTTTGTTCTGTTACTCATTTTTCCTTCTTATCTTTCTTCTTTCGATGTGGATTATGATTATCAGGCCCTGCTCCCTCTGCTTCTGACCTAGAGTACAGAGACTAAAGCCTGGGGGGAGAAGTGCTCCCTTATGCAGATTGCAGC
>JAPVLO010002120.1:0-44308 GCA_027257055.1 Cephalopachus bancanus
GCATGTTTTTTCTGGCATTGAGTCCTAAGGCATTGGTGCATGCTGTAATCCTGTTTCACTAGTTCCCTTTCATGTCTACTTCGCTCTACAGGGTGACTGCTTTGGCGTGCTGCTGTCAACATTTCACGTTCAGGAGTGCTCAACTCCATAGTTCCACAATGAGAGATCTGAGACATTCACATTACGTGTGTGAAAGCACTGTGTGTGACCCGGGAGAAGAATTCTCAATTTTTCTTTCTCTATACCTTTTCCTGTTATGGGAAAGCAATTACACTGTGGACTGCTGTTCGGAGTTGTCTTTCGTAGGCTGTAGTGCACAGGCATCTTCCTTGGTTAAATCTGTGCCAAATGTGTGCTGCAGTGTTATCTCTTTGCTGTGACTATTATTCTTCATTGCTCCCTGCTGTAATAGCTCATTCTCACCCTGTCCCCTTGATTTGTGTTCCTTTCCCAAGAGGGCCTTTTCTTAGGAGAGTGGAACATCCGTGTTTCACGGATAGAAATCTGCAATACATACTGTCCCCATGAGTGACATAAGTACTCCACAGTTACGAGCAGGAGAGCATTATCTCTTGATGGGGAGAATTCCAAATTGTTTTTCCCTGTTGCATGTAAACCTAATCAGGACTACCAATGCTGTGCCGTTTTCATTCATGAATAAGCACAGAGAGCCTATGTGAAACTGGTGTTGAAGTGGGTATTCCTGGGGTACGCTATTCCAGCCTGCGCTGCACTGCTGTTCATTGGCAGTCTGTATTCAGCTGGCTTTGTGCATGCTCTCATCCCTCAATCTGAGAGCTTCCCTGTATAAACACTATACAAGGCAGGGAGCATTTTGTGAGCAGACTGCAACTTCATGTGCTGCACTGACTGGAACCAGATCTCCACAGCCATTGGTAGCAAAGCATGCTTCATTCACCGGTGAATGCTGAAAAGTTTTCTATTTTACACAGGCGTCTAATCCTGAATGCAATGGCTCTTCTGTTTCATTTGCCAACAAGGCCTGAGAGCTTTGTCTTGTTTTCGGAAAATCAGAGTCTTCCATGGGAGACATTCCACAAAACTGCACCTCACTGAATGGGGCAACAAGTATGATACTGGCTCTGTCTTTTGTGTCATACCTGATTCTCCCGGTTGCTCTTCAAGGTATATTATACTACATTGAGTGCATATGCCTCACTGAGCTGTATTGTATGTTTCCTGTGTAAACACGCACAACTCCATGTGCCACACAGTGAAATAACCGATTCACTGTGATTTTTGGGAAAGCATTATTTGTTCACCTATTGACATCCAAAATGTCTTTGATTCTATTCTTCAAAGCAATTGCTCTTCCGTTGGCCTTTACGAGTAAGAGCTGACAGGCTACGCTTGCTTGTTGTGAGTCTGTATCAGGTTGGGAAACGCTGTGTCAAAAGGTTACTGCATTATTATTTATTTTCTGGTAGTTTTCTTCCTGCTTGGTGTACGGTGCAATACACGATTCTCAAGGTACAGCTTGATTGAGCACAGCAGAGGGTTGTGTCAATACTTCACAAACAGGAATGAGCATGTAATATGTGCCACACTGAAGCAAATGAGTGCTCCACACTTACTTGTAGAAAAGCAGTACTTGAAGTCCGTTTGAATACTAAGAAGTTTTACCCGTTGGCGTTTCTCTATGAGACGAAAGGCAGTTACTTCCCCATTTGCCTTGCTGAGTAAGCGTAGACGGCCTCTGTTAGGCTTGTTGTGAAAGTGCATCTTCCTTGCGACAGAGGTTTTCCAATGTGTGCTGCACTATTTATGGGCTATCAATGTTATTTTAGCTTGGTGCATGCTGCAAGACATGAGTCTCACAGTTTTCTTCTCCTTGGTAGTGATGCTCTGCAGAGTGCATTTGTTTCACCTAAGAGTTCTTTAATAGGACACGTATTGGAATGTGCAGCTCAATGGTGCCACATGGTGGGCAAAGGGAACTGCATAGTACAGTAAGGATGCATTACCCGGTGAATTCAGTGGGTGCAATCTGAAACGATTCTCCCTTTCAAATTTTTGTGTCATAGGATACACAGTTACTGTGCCAAACGCCTTGACGGGAAAGAGCTGAATGCCTTGGTTGTGCTTGTTTGGAATGTGAAACTGCCTTGGAAAACGCTGCGTGAAAATGTGCTGCACTGTTATTTTCTGGCATTGAGTCCCATAAGGCATTGGTGCATGCTGTAATCCTGTTTGTCACTAGTTCCCTTTCATGTCTACTTCGCTCTACAGGGTGACTGCTTTGGCGTGCTGCCTGTCAACATTTCACGTTCAGGAGTGCTCAACTCCATAGTTCCACAATGAGAGATCTGAGACATTCACATTACGTGTGTGAAAGCACTGTGTGTGACCCGGGAGAAGAATTCTCAATTTTTCTTTCTCTATACCTTTTCCTGTTATGGGAAAGCAATTACACTGTGGACTGCTGTTCGGAGTTGTCTTTCGTAGGCTGTAGTGCACAGGCATCTTCCTTGGTTAAATCTGTGCCAAATGTGTGCTGCAGTGTTATCTCTTTGCTGTGACTATTATTCTTCATTGCTCCCTGCTGTAATAGCTCATTCTCACCCTGTCCCCTTGATTTGTGTTCCTTTCCCAAGAGGGCCTTTTCTTAGGAGAGTGGAACATCCGTGTTTCACGGATAGAAATCTGCAATACATACTGTCCCCATGAGTGACATAAGTACTCCACAGTTACGAGCAGGAGAGCATTATCTCTTGATGGGGAGAATTCCAAATTGTTTTTCCCTGTTGCATGTAAACCTAATCAGGACTACCAATGCTGTGCCGTTTTCATTCATGAATAAGCACAGAGAGCCTATGTGAAACTGGTGTTGAAGGTGGGTATTCCTGGGGTCACGCTATTCCAGCCTGCGCTGCACTGCTGTTCATTGGCAGTCTGTATTCAGCTGGCTTTGTGCATGCTCTCATCCCTCAATCTGAGAGCTTCCCTGTATAAACACTATACAAGGCAGGGAGCATTTTGTGAGCAGACTGCAACTTCATGTGCTGCACTGACTGGAACCAGATCTCCACAGCCATTGGTAGCAAAGCATGCTTCATTCACCGGTGAATGCTGAAAAGTTTTCTATTTTACACAGGCGTCTAATCCTGAATGCAATGGCTCTTCTGTTTCATTTGCCAACAAGGCCTGAGAGCTTTGTCTTGTTTTCGGAAAATCAGAGTCTTCCATGGGAGACATTCCACAAAACTGCACCTCACTGAATGGGGCAACAAGTATGATACTGGCTCTGTCTTTTGTGTCATACCTGATTCTCCCGGTTGCTCTTCAAGGTATATTATACTACATTGAGTGCATATGCCTCACTGAGCTGTATTGTATGTTTCCTGTGTAAACACGCACAACTCCATGTTGCCACACAGTGAAATAACCGATTCACTGTGATTTTTGGGAAAGCATTATTTGTTCACCTATTGACATCCAAAATGTCTTTGATTCTATCCAAAGCAATTGCTCTTCCGTTGGCCTTTACGAGTAAGAGCTGACAGGCTACGCTTGCTTGTTGTGAGTCTGTATCAGGTTGGGAAACGCTGTGTCAAAAGGTTACTGCATTATTATTTATTTTCTGGTAGTTTTCTTCCTGCTTGGTGTACGGTGCAATACACGATTCTCAAGGTACAGCTTGATTGAGCACAGCAGAGGGTTGTGTCAATACTTCACAAACAGGAATGAGCATGTAATATGTGCCACACTGAAGCAAATGAGTGCTCCACACTTACTTGTAGAAAAGCAGTACTTGAAGTCCGTTTGAATACTAAGAAGTTTTACCCGTTGGCGTTTCTCTATGAGACGAAAGGCAGTTACTTCCCCATTTGCCTTGCTGAGTAAGCGTAGACGGCCTCTGTTAGGCTTGTTGTGAAAGTGCATCTTCCTTGCGACAGAGGTTTTCCAATGTGTGCTGCACTATTTATGGGCTATCAATGTTATTTTAGCTTGGTGCATGCTGCAAGACATGAGTCTCACAGTTTTCTTCTCCTTGGTAGTGATGCTCTGCAGAGTGCATTTGTTTCACCTAAGAGTTCTTTAATAGGACACGTATTGGAATGTGCAGCTCAATGGTGCCACATGGTGGGCAAAGGGAACTGCATAGTACAGTAAGGATGCATTACCCGGTGAATTCAGTGGGTGCAATCTGAAACGATTCTCCCTTTCAAATTTTTGTGTCATAGGATACACAGTTACTGTGCCAAACGCCTTGACGGGAAAGAGCTGAATGCCTTGGTTGTGCTTGTTTGGAATGTGAAACTGCCTTGGAAAACGCTGCGTGAAAATGTGCTGCACTGTTATTTTCTGGCATTGAGTCCCATAAGGCATTGGTGCATGCTGTAATCCTGTTTGTCACTAGTTCCCTTTCATGTCTACTTCGCTCTACAGGGTGACTGCTTTGGCGTGCTGCCTGTCAACATTTCACGTTCAGGAGTGCTCAACTCCATAGTTCCACAATGAGAGATCTGAGACATCACATTACGTGTGTGAAAGCACTGTGTGTGACCCGGGAGAAGAATTCTCAATTTTTCTTTCTCTATACCTTTTCCTGTTATGGGAAAGCAATTACACTGTGGACTGCTGTTCGGAGTTGTCTTTCGTAGGCTGTAGTGCACAGGCATCTTCCTTGGTTAAATCTGTGCCAAATGTGTGCTGCAGTGTTATCTCTTTGCTGTGACTATTATTCTTCATTGCTCCCTGCTGTAATAGCTCATTCTCACCCTGTCCCCTTGATTTGTGTTCCTTTCCCAAGAGGGCCTTTTCTTAGGAGAGTGGAACATCCGTGTTTCACGGATAGAAATCTGCAATACATACTGTCCCCATGAGTGACATAAGTACTCCACAGTTACGAGCAGGAGAGCATTATCTCTTGATGGGGAGAATTCCAAATTGTTTTTCCCTGTTGCATGTAAACCTAATCAGGACTACCAATGCTGTGCCGTTTTCATTCATGAATAAGCACAGAGAGCCTATGTGAAACTGGTGTTGAAGGTGGGTATTCCTGGGGTCACGCTATTCCAGCCTGCGCTGCACTGCTGTTCATTGGCAGTCTGTATTCAGCTGGCTTTGTGCATGCTCTCATCCCTCAATCTGAGAGCTTCCCTGTATAAACACTATACAAGGCAGGGAGCATTTTGTGAGCAGACTGCAACTTCATGTGCTGCACTGACTGGAACCAGATCTCCACAGCCATTGGTAGCAAAGCATGCTTCATTCACCGGTGAATGCTGAAAAGTTTTCTATTTTACACAGGCGTCTAATCCTGAATGCAATGGCTCTTCTGTTTCATTTGCCAACAAGGCCTGAGAGCTTTGTCTTGTTTTCGGAAAATCAGAGTCTTCCATGGGAGACATTCCACAAAACTGCACCTCACTGAATGGGGCAACAAGTATGATACTGGCTCTGTCTTTTGTGTCATACCTGATTCTCCCGGTTGCTCTTCAAGGTATATTATACTACATTGAGTGCATATGCCTCACTGAGCTGTATTGTATGTTTCCTGTGTAAACACGCACAACTCCATGTTGCCACACAGTGAAATAACCGATTCACTGTGATTTTTGGGAAAGCATTATTTGTTCACCTATTGACATCCAAAATGTCTTTGATTCTATCCAAAGCAATTGCTCTTCCGTTGGCCTTTACGAGTAAGAGCTGACAGGCTACGCTTGCTTGTTGTGAGTCTGTATCAGGTTGGGAAACGCTGTGTCAAAAGGTTACTGCATTATTATTTATTTTCTGGTAGTTTTCTTCCTGCTTGGTGTACGGTGCAATACACGATTCTCAAGGTACAGCTTGATTGAGCACAGCAGAGGGTTGTGTCAATACTTCACAAACAGGAATGAGCATGTAATATGTGCCACACTGAAGCAAATGAGTGCTCCACACTTACTTGTAGAAAAGCAGTACTTGAAGTCCGTTTGAATACTAAGAAGTTTTACCCGTTGGCGTTTCTCTATGAGACGAAAGGCAGTTACTTCCCCATTTGCCTTGCTGAGTAAGCGTAGACGGCCTCTGTTAGGCTTGTTGTGAAAGTGCATCTTCCTTGCGACAGAGGTTTTCCAATGTGTGCTGCACTATTTATGGGCTATCAATGTTATTTTAGCTTGGTGCATGCTGCAAGACATGAGTCTCACAGTTTTCTTCTCCTTGGTAGTGATGCTCTGCAGAGTGCATTTGTTTCACCTAAGAGTTCTTTAATAGGACACGTATTGGAATGTGCAGCTCAATGGTGCCACATGGTGGGCAAAGGGAACTGCATAGTACAGTAAGGATGCATTACCCGGTGAATTCAGTGGGTGCAATCTGAAACGATTCTCCCTTTCAAATTTTTGTGTCATAGGATACACAGTTACTGTGCCAAACGCCTTGACGGGAAAGAGCTGAATGCCTTGGTTGTGCTTGTTTGGAATGTGAAACTGCCTTGGAAAACGCTGCGTGAAAATGTGCTGCACTGTTATTTTCTGGCATTGAGTCCCATAAGGCATTGGTGCATGCTGTAATCCTGTTTGTCACTAGTTCCCTTTCATGTCTACTTCGCTCTACAGGGTGACTGCTTTGGCGTGCTGCCTGTCAACATTTCACGTTCAGGAGTGCTCAACTCCATAGTTCCACAATGAGAGATCTGAGACATTCACATTACGTGTGTGAAAGCACTGTGTGTGACCCGGGAGAAGAATTCTCAATTTTTCTTTCTCTATACCTTTTCCTGTTATGGGAAAGCAATTACACTGTGGACTGCTGTTCGGAGTTGTCTTTCGTAGGCTGTAGTGCACAGGCATCTTCCTTGGTTAAATCTGTGCCAAATGTGTGCTGCAGTGTTATCTCTTTGCTGTGACTATTATTCTTCATTGCTCCCTGCTGTAATAGCTCATTCTCACCCTGTCCCCTTGATTTGTGTTCCTTTCCCAAGAGGGCCTTTTCTTAGGAGAGTGGAACATCCGTGTTTCACGGATAGAAATCTGCAATACATACTGTCCCCATGAGTGACATAAGTACTCCACAGTTACGAGCAGGAGAGCATTATCTCTTGATGGGGAGAATTCCAAATTGTTTTTCCCTGTTGCATGTAAACCTAATCAGGACTACCAATGCTGTGCCGTTTTCATTCATGAATAAGCACAGAGAGCCTATGTGAAACTGGTGTTGAAGGTGGGTATTCCTGGGGTCACGCTATTCCAGCCTGCGCTGCACTGCTGTTCATTGGCAGTCTGTATTCAGCTGGCTTTGTGCATGCTCTCATCCCTCAATCTGAGAGCTTCCCTGTATAAACACTATACAAGGCAGGGAGCATTTTGTGAGCAGACTGCAACTTCATGTGCTGCACTGACTGGAACCAGATCTCCACAGCCATTGGTAGCAAAGCATGCTTCATTCACCGGTGAATGCTGAAAAGTTTTCTATTTTACACAGGCGTCTAATCCTGAATGCAATGGCTCTTCTGTTTCATTTGCCAACAAGGCCTGAGAGCTTTTGTCTTGTTTTCGGAAAATCAGAGTCTTCCATGGGAGACATTCCACAAAACTGCACCTCACTGAATGGGGCAACAAGTATGATACTGGCTCTGTCTTTTGTGTCATACCTGATTCTCCCGGTTGCTCTTCAAGGTATATTATACTACATTGAGTGCATATGCCTCACTGAGCTGTATTGTATGTTTCCTGTGTAAACACGCACAACTCCATGTTGCCACACAGTGAAATAACCGATTCACTGTGATTTTTGGGAAAGCATTATTTGTTCACCTATTGACATCCAAAATGTCTTTGATTCTATCCAAAGCAATTGCTCTTCCGTTGGCCTTTACGAGTAAGAGCTGACAGGCTACGCTTGCTTGTTGTGAGTCTGTATCAGGTTGGGAAACGCTGTGTCAAAAGGTTACTGCATTATTATTTATTTTCTGGTAGTTTTCTTCCTGCTTGGTGTACGGTGCAATACACGATTCTCAAGGTACAGCTTGATTGAGCACAGCAGAGGGTTGTGTCAATACTTCACAAACAGGAATGAGCATGTAATATGTGCCACACTGAAGCAAATGAGTGCTCCACACTTACTTGTAGAAAAGCAGTACTTGAAGTCCGTTTGAATACTAAGAAGTTTTACCCGTTGGCGTTTCTCTATGAGACGAAAGGCAGTTACTTCCCCATTTGCCTTGCTGAGTAAGCGTAGACGGCCTCTGTTAGGCTTGTTGTGAAAGTGCATCTTCCTTGCGACAGAGGTTTTCCAATGTGTGCTGCACTATTTATGGGCTATCAATGTTATTTTAGCTTGGTGCATGCTGCAAGACATGAGTCTCACAGTTTTCTTCTCCTTGGTAGTGATGCTCTGCAGAGTGCATTTGTTTCACCTAAGAGTTCTTTAATAGGACACGTATTGGAATGTGCAGCTCAATGGTGCCACATGGTGGGCAAAGGGAACTGCATAGTACAGTAAGGATGCATTACCCGGTGAATTTCAGTGGGTGCAATCTGAAACGATTCTCCCTTTCAAATTTTTGTGTCATAGGATACACAGTTACTGTGCCAAACGCCTTGACGGGAAAGAGCTGAATGCCTTGGTTGTGCTTGTTTGGAATGTGAAACTGCCTTGGAAAACGCTGCGTGAAAATGTGCTGCACTGTTATTTTCTGGCATTGAGTCCCATAAGGCATTGGTGCATGCTGTAATCCTGTTTGTCACTAGTTCCCTTTCATGTCTACTTCGCTCTACAGGGTGACTGCTTTGGCGTGCTGCCTGTCAACATTTCACGTTCAGGAGTGCTCAACTCCATAGTTCCACAATGAGAGATCTGAGACATTCACATTACGTGTGTGAAAGCACTGTGTGTGACCCGGGAGAAGAATTCTCAATTTTTCTTTCTCTATACCTTTTCCTGTTATGGGAAAGCAATTACACTGTGGACTGCTGTTCGGAGTTGTCTTTCGTAGGCTGTAGTGCACAGGCATCTTCCTAGGTTAAATCTGTGCCAAATGTGTGCTGCAGTGTTATCTCTTTGCTGTGACTATTATTCTTCATTGCTCCCTGCTGTAATAGCTCATTCTCACCCTGTCCCCTTGATTTGTGTTCCTTTCCCAAGAGGGCCTTTTCTTAGGAGAGTGGAACATCCGTGTTTCACGGATAGAAATCTGCAATACATACTGTCCCCATGAGTGACATAAGTACTCCACAGTTACGAGCAGGAGAGCATTATCTCTTGATGGGGAGAATTCCAAATTGTTTTTCCCTGTTGCATGTAAACCTAATCAGGACTACCAATGCTGTGCCGTTTTCATTCATGAATAAGCACAGAGAGCCTATGTGAAACTGGTGTTGAAGGTGGGTATTCCTGGGGTCACGCTATTCCAGCCTGCGCTGCACTGCTGTTCATTGGCAGTCTGTATTCAGCTGGCTTTGTGCATGCTCTCATCCCTCAATCTGAGAGCTTCCCTGTATAAACACTATACAAGGCAGGGAGCATTTTGTGAGCAGACTGCAACTTCATGTGCTGCACTGACTGGAACCAGATCTCCACAGCCATTGGTAGCAAAGCATGCTTCATTCACCGGTGAATGCTGAAAAGTTTTCTATTTTACACAGGCGTCTAATCCTGAATGCAATGGCTCTTCTGTTTCATTTGCCAACAAGGCCTGAGAGCTTTGTCTTGTTTCGGAAAATCAGAGTCTTCCATGGGAGACATTCCACAAAACTGCACCTCACTGAATGGGGCAACAAGTATGATACTGGCTCTGTCTTTTGTGTCATACCTGATTCTCCCGGTTGCTCTTCAAGGTATATTATACTACATTGAGTGCATATGCCTCACTGAGCTGTATTGTATGTTTCCTGTGTAAACACGCACAACTCCATGTTGCCACACAGTGAAATAACCGATTCACTGTGATTTTTGGGAAAGCATTATTTGTTCACCTATTGACATCCAAAATGTCTTTGATTCTATCCAAAGCAATTGCTCTTCCGTTGGCCTTTACGAGTAAGAGCTGACAGGCTACGCTTGCTTGTTGTGAGTCTGTATCAGGTTGGGAAACGCTGTGTCAAAAGGTTACTGCATTATTATTTATTTTCTGGTAGTTTTCTTCCTGCTTGGTGTACGGTGCAATACACGATTCTCAAGGTACAGCTTGATTGAGCACAGCAGAGGGTTGTGTCAATACTTCACAAACAGGAATGAGCATGTAATATGTGCCACACTGAAGCAAATGAGTGCTCCACACTTACTTGTAGAAAAGCAGTACTTGAAGTCCGTTTGAATACTAAGAAGTTTTACCCGTTGGCGTTTCTCTATGAGACGAAAGGCAGTTACTTCCCCATTTGCCTTGCTGAGTAAGCGTAGACGGCCTCTGTTAGGCTTGTTGTGAAAGTGCATCTTCCTTGCGACAGAGGTTTTCCAATGTGTGCTGCACTATTTATGGGCTATCAATGTTATTTTAGCTTGGTGCATGCTGCAAGACATGAGTCTCACAGTTTTCTTCTCCTTGGTAGTGATGCTCTGCAGAGTGCATTTGTTTCACCTAAGAGTTCTTTAATAGGACACGTATTGGAATGTGCAGCTCAATGGTGCCACATGGTGGGCAAAGGGAACTGCATAGTACAGTAAGGATGCATTACCCGGTGAATTCAGTGGGTGCAATCTGAAACGATTCTCCCTTTCAAATTTTTGTGTCATAGGATACACAGTTACTGTGCCAAACGCCTTGACGGGAAAGAGCTGAATGCCTTGGTTGTGCTTGTTTGGAATGTGAAACTGCCTTGGAAAACGCTGCGTGAAAATGTGCTGCACTGTTATTTTCTGGCATTGAGTCCCATAAGGCATTGGTGCATGCTGTAATCCTGTTTGTCACTAGTTCCCTTTCATGTCTACTTCGCTCTACAGGGTGACTGCTTTGGCGTGCTGCCTGTCAACATTTCACGTTCAGGAGTGCTCAACTCCATAGTTCCACAATGAGAGATCTGAGACATTCACATTACGTGTGTGAAAGCACTGTGTGTGACCCGGGAGAAGAATTCTCAATTTTTCTTTCTCTATACCTTTTCCTGTTATGGGAAAGCAATTACACTGTGGACTGCTGTTCGGAGTTGTCTTTCGTAGGCTGTAGTGCACAGGCATCTTCCTTGGTTAAATCTGTGCCAAATGTGTGCTGCAGTGTTATCTCTTTGCTGTGACTATTATTCTTCATTGCTCCCTGCTGTAATAGCTCATTCTCACCCTGTCCCCTTGATTTGTGTTCCTTTCCCAAGAGGGCCTTTTCTTAGGAGAGTGGAACATCCGTGTTTCACGGATAGAAATCTGCAATACATACTGTCCCCATGAGTGACATAAGTACTCCACAGTTACGAGCAGGAGAGCATTATCTCTTGATGGGGAGAATTCCAAATTGTTTTTCCCTGTTGCATGTAAACCTAATCAGGACTACCAATGCTGTGCCGTTTTCATTCATGAATAAGCACAGAGAGCCTATGTGAAACTGGTGTTGAAGGTGGGTATTCCTGGGGTCACGCTATTCCAGCCTGCGCTGCACTGCTGTTCATTGGCAGTCTGTATTCAGCTGGCTTTGTGCATGCTCTCATCCCTCAATCTGAGAGCTTCCCTGTATAAACACTATACAAGGCAGGGAGCATTTTGTGAGCAGACTGCAACTTCATGTGCTGCACTGACTGGAACCAGATCTCCACAGCCATTGGTAGCAAAGCATGCTTCATTCACCGGTGAATGCTGAAAAGTTTTCTATTTTACACAGGCGTCTAATCCTGAATGCAATGGCTCTTCTGTTTCATTTGCCAACAAGGCCTGAGAGCTTTTGTCTTGTTTTCGGAAAATCAGAGTCTTCCATGGGAGACATTCCACAAAACTGCACCTCACTGAATGGGGCAACAAGTATGATACTGGCTCTGTCTTTTGTGTCATACCTGATTCTCCCGGTTGCTCTTCAAGGTATATTATACTACATTGAGTGCATATGCCTCACTGAGCTGTATTGTATGTTTCCTGTGTAAACACGCACAACTCCATGTTGCCACCAGTGAAATAACCGATTCACTGTGATTTTTGGGAAAGCATTATTTGTTCACCTATTGACATCCAAAATGTCTTTGATTCTATCCAAAGCAATTGCTCTTCCGTTGGCCTTTACGAGTAAGAGCTGACAGGCTACGCTTGCTTGTTGTGAGTCTGTATCAGGTTGGGAAACGCTGTGTCAAAAGGTTACTGCATTATTATTTATTTTCTGGTAGTTTTCTTCCTGCTTGGTGTACGGTGCAATACACGATTCTCAAGGTACAGCTTGATTGAGCACAGCAGAGGGTTGTGTCAATACTTCACAAACAGGAATGAGCATGTAATATGTGCCACACTGAAGCAAATGAGTGCTCCACACTTACTTGTAGAAAAGCAGTACTTGAAGTCCGTTTGAATACTAAGAAGTTTTACCCGTTGGCGTTTCTCTATGAGACGAAAGGCAGTTACTTCCCCATTTGCCTTGCTGAGTAAGCGTAGACGGCCTCTGTTAGGCTTGTTGTGAAAGTGCATCTTCCTTGCGACAGAGGTTTTCCAATGTGTGCTGCACTATTTATGGGCTATCAATGTTATTTTAGCTTGGTGCATGCTGCAAGACATGAGTCTCACAGTTTTCTTCTCCTTGGTAGTGATGCTCTGCAGAGTGCATTTGTTTCACCTAAGAGTTCTTTAATAGGACACGTATTGGAATGTGCAGCTCAATGGTGCCACATGGTGGGCAAAGGGAACTGCATAGTACAGTAAGGATGCATTACCCGGTGAATTCAGTGGGTGCAATCTGAAACGATTCTCCCTTTCAAATTTTTGTGTCATAGGATACACAGTTACTGTGCCAAACGCCTTGACGGGAAAGAGCTGAATGCCTTGGTTGTGCTTGTTTGGAATGTGAAACTGCCTTGGAAAACGCTGCGTGAAAATGTGCTGCACTGTTATTTTCTGGCATTGAGTCCCATAAGGCATTGGTGCATGCTGTAATCCTGTTTGTCACTAGTTCCCTTTCATGTCTACTTCGCTCTACAGGGTGACTGCTTTGGCGTGCTGCCTGTCAACATTTCACGTTCAGGAGTGCTCAACTCCATAGTTCCACAATGAGAGATCTGAGACATTCACATTACGTGTGTGAAAGCACTGTGTGTGACCCGGGAGAAGAATTCTCAATTTTTCTTTCTCTATACCTTTTCCTGTTATGGGAAAGCAATTACACTGTGGACTGCTGTTCGGAGTTGTCTTTCGTAGGCTGTAGTGCACAGGCATCTTCCTAGGTTAAATCTGTGCCAAATGTGTGCTGCAGTGTTATCTCTTTGCTGTGACTATTATTCTTCATTGCTCCCTGCTGTAATAGCTCATTCTCACCCTGTCCCCTTGATTTGTGTTCCTTTCCCAAGAGGGCCTTTTCTTAGGAGAGTGGAACATCCGTGTTTCACGGATAGAAATCTGCAATACATACTGTCCCCATGAGTGACATAAGTACTCCACAGTTACGAGCAGGAGAGCATTATCTCTTGATGGGGAGAATTCCAAATTGTTTTTCCCTGTTGCATGTAAACCTAATCAGGACTACCAATGCTGTGCCGTTTTCATTCATGAATAAGCACAGAGAGCCTATGTGAAACTGGTGTTGAAGGTGGGTATTCCTGGGGTCACGCTATTCCAGCCTGCGCTGCACTGCTGTTCATTGGCAGTCTGTATTCAGCTGGCTTTGTGCATGCTCTCATCCCTCAATCTGAGAGCTTCCCTGTATAAACACTATACAAGGCAGGGAGCATTTTGTGAGCAGACTGCAACTTCATGTGCTGCACTGACTGGAACCAGATCTCCACAGCCATTGGTAGCAAAGCATGCTTCATTCACCGGTGAATGCTGAAAAGTTTTCTATTTTACACAGGCGTCTAATCCTGAATGCAATGGCTCTTCTGTTTCATTTGCCAACAAGGCCTGAGAGCTTTGTCTTGTTTTCGGAAAATCAGAGTCTTCCATGGGAGACATTCCACAAAACTGCACCTCACTGAATGGGGCAACAAGTATGATACTGGCTCTGTCTTTTGTGTCATACCTGATTCTCCCGGTTGCTCTTCAAGGTATATTATACTACATTGAGTGCATATGCCTCACTGAGCTGTATTGTATGTTTCCTGTGTAAACACGCACAACTCCATGTTGCCACACAGTGAAATAACCGATTCACTGTGATTTTTGGGAAAGCATTATTTGTTCACCTATTGACATCCAAAATGTCTTTGATTCTATCCAAAGCAATTGCTCTTCCGTTGGCCTTTACGAGTAAGAGCTGACAGGCTACGCTTGCTTGTTGTGAGTCTGTATCAGGTTGGGAAACGCTGTGTCAAAAGGTTACTGCATTATTATTTATTTTCTGGTAGTTTTCTTCCTGCTTGGTGTACGGTGCAATACACGATTCTCAAGGTACAGCTTGATTGAGCACAGCAGAGGGTTGTGTCAATACTTCACAAACAGGAATGAGCATGTAATATGTGCCACACTGAAGCAAATGAGTGCTCCACACTTACTTGTAGAAAAGCAGTACTTGAAGTCCGTTTGAATACTAAGAAGTTTTACCCGTTGGCGTTTCTCTATGAGACGAAAGGCAGTTACTTCCCCATTTGCCTTGCTGAGTAAGCGTAGACGGCCTCTGTTAGGCTTGTTGTGAAAGTGCATCTTCCTTGCGACAGAGGTTTTCCAATGTGTGCTGCACTATTTATGGGCTATCAATGTTATTTTAGCTTGGTGCATGCTGCAAGACATGAGTCTCACAGTTTTCTTCTCCTTGGTAGTGATGCTCTGCAGAGTGCATTTGTTTCACCTAAGAGTTCTTTAATAGGACACGTATTGGAATGTGCAGCTCAATGGTGCCACATGGTGGGCAAAGGGAACTGCATAGTACAGTAAGGATGCATTACCCGGTGAATTCAGTGGGTGCAATCTGAAACGATTCTCCCTTTCAAATTTTTGTGTCATAGGATACACAGTTACTGTGCCAAACGCCTTGACGGGAAAGAGCTGAATGCCTTGGTTGTGCTTGTTTGGAATGTGAAACTGCCTTGGAAAACGCTGCGTGAAAATGTGCTGCACTGTTATTTTCTGGCATTGAGTCCCATAAGGCATTGGTGCATGCTGTAATCCTGTTTGTCACTAGTTCCCTTTCATGTCTACTTCGCTCTACAGGGTGACTGCTTTGGCGTGCTGCCTGTCAACATTTCACGTTCAGGAGTGCTCAACTCCATAGTTCCACAATGAGAGATCTGAGACATTCACATTACGTGTGTGAAAGCACTGTGTGTGACCCGGGAGAAGAATTCTCAATTTTTCTTTCTCTATACCTTTTCCTGTTATGGGAAAGCAATTACACTGTGGACTGCTGTTCGGAGTTGTCTTTCGTAGGCTGTAGTGCACAGGCATCTTCCTTGGTTAAATCTGTGCCAAATGTGTGCTGCAGTGTTATCTCTTTGCTGTGACTATTATTCTTCATTGCTCCCTGCTGTAATAGCTCATTCTCACCCTGTCCCCTTGATTTGTGTTCCTTTCCCAAGAGGGCCTTTTCTTAGGAGAGTGGAACATCCGTGTTTCACGGATAGAAATCTGCAATACATACTGTCCCCATGAGTGACATAAGTACTCCACATTACGAGCAGGAGAGCATTATCTCTTGATGGGGAGAATTCCAAATTGTTTTTCCCTGTTGCATGTAAACCTAATCAGGACTACCAATGCTGTGCCGTTTTCATTCATGAATAAGCACAGAGAGCCTATGTGAAACTGGTGTTGAAGGTGGGTATTCCTGGGGTACGCTATTCCAGCCTGCGCTGCACTGCTGTTCATTGGCAGTCTGTATTCAGCTGGCTTTGTGCATGCTCTCATCCCTCAATCTGAGAGCTTCCCTGTATAAACACTATACAAGGCAGGGAGCATTTTGTGAGCAGACTGCAACTTCATGTGCTGCACTGACTGGAACCAGATCTCCACAGCCATTGGTAGCAAAGCATGCTTCATTCACCGGTGAATGCTGAAAAGTTTTCTATTTTACACAGGCGTCTAATCCTGAATGCAATGGCTCTTCTGTTTCATTTGCCAACAAGGCCTGAGAGCTTTGTCTTGTTTCGGAAAATCAGAGTCTTCCATGGGAGACATTCCACAAAACTGCACCTCACTGAATGGGGCAACAAGTATGATACTGGCTCTGTCTTTTGTGTCATACCTGATTCTCCCGGTTGCTCTTCAAGGTATATTATACTACATTGAGTGCATATGCCTCACTGAGCTGTATTGTATGTTTCCTGTGTAAACACGCACAACTCCATGTGCCACACAGTGAAATAACCGATTCACTGTGATTTTTGGGAAAGCATTATTTGTTCACCTATTGACATCCAAAATGTCTTTGATTCTATCCAAAGCAATTGCTCTTCCGTTGGCCTTTACGAGTAAGAGCTGACAGGCTACGCTTGCTTGTTGTGAGTCTGTATCAGGTTGGGAAACGCTGTGTCAAAAGGTTACTGCATTATTATTTATTTTCTGGTAGTTTTCTTCCTGCTTGGTGTACGGTGCAATACACGATTCTCAAGGTACAGCTTGATTGAGCACAGCAGAGGGTTGTGTCAATACTTCACAAACAGGAATGAGCATGTAATATGTGCCACACTGAAGCAAATGAGTGCTCCACACTTACTTGTAGAAAAGCAGTACTTGAAGTCCGTTTGAATACTAAGAAGTTTTACCCGTTGGCGTTTCTCTATGAGACGAAAGGCAGTTACTTCCCCATTTGCCTTGCTGAGTAAGCGTAGACGGCCTCTGTTAGGCTTGTTGTGAAAGTGCATCTTCCTTGCGACAGAGGTTTTCCAATGTGTGCTGCACTATTTATGGGCTATCAATGTTATTTTAGCTTGGTGCATGCTGCAAGACATGAGTCTCACAGTTTTCTTCTCCTTGGTAGTGATGCTCTGCAGAGTGCATTTGTTTCACCTAAGAGTTCTTTAATAGGACACGTATTGGAATGTGCAGCTCAATGGTGCCACATGGTGGGCAAAGGGAACTGCATAGTACAGTAAGGATGCATTACCCGGTGAATTCAGTGGGTGCAATCTGAAACGATTCTCCCTTTCAAATTTTTGTGTCATAGGATACACAGTTACTGTGCCAAACGCCTTGACGGGAAAGAGCTGAATGCCTTGGTTGTGCTTGTTTGGAATGTGAAACTGCCTTGGAAAACGCTGCGTGAAAATGTGCTGCACTGTTATTTTCTGGCATTGAGTCCCATAAGGCATTGGTGCATGCTGTAATCCTGTTTGTCACTAGTTCCCTTTCATGTCTACTTCGCTCTACAGGGTGACTGCTTTGGCGTGCTGCCTGTCAACATTTCACGTTCAGGAGTGCTCAACTCCATAGTTCCACAATGAGAGATCTGAGACATTCACATTACGTGTGTGAAAGCACTGTGTGTGACCCGGGAGAAGAATTCTCAATTTTTCTTTCTCTATACCTTTTCCTGTTATGGGAAAGCAATTACACTGTGGACTGCTGTTCGGAGTTGTCTTTCGTAGGCTGTAGTGCACAGGCATCTTCCTAGGTTAAATCTGTGCCAAATGTGTGCTGCAGTGTTATCTCTTTGCTGTGACTATTATTCTTCATTGCTCCCTGCTGTAATAGCTCATTCTCACCCTGTCCCCTTGATTTGTGTTCCTTTCCCAAGAGGGCCTTTTCTTAGGAGAGTGGAACATCCGTGTTTCACGGATAGAAATCTGCAATACATACTGTCCCCATGAGTGACATAAGTACTCCACAGTTACGAGCAGGAGAGCATTATCTCTTGATGGGGAGAATTCCAAATTGTTTTTCCCTGTTGCATGTAAACCTAATCAGGACTACCAATGCTGTGCCGTTTTCATTCATGAATAAGCACAGAGAGCCTATGTGAAACTGGTGTTGAAGGTGGGTATTCCTGGGGTCACGCTATTCCAGCCTGCGCTGCACTGCTGTTCATTGGCAGTCTGTATTCAGCTGGCTTTGTGCATGCTCTCATCCCTCAATCTGAGAGCTTCCCTGTATAAACACTATACAAGGCAGGGAGCATTTTGTGAGCAGACTGCAACTTCATGTGCTGCACTGACTGGAACCAGATCTCCACAGCCATTGGTAGCAAAGCATGCTTCATTCACCGGTGAATGCTGAAAAGTTTTCTATTTTACACAGGCGTCTAATCCTGAATGCAATGGCTCTTCTGTTTCATTTGCCAACAAGGCCTGAGAGCTTTGTCTTGTTTCGGAAATCAGAGTCTTCCATGGGAGACATTCCACAAAACTGCACCTCACTGAATGGGGCAACAAGTATGATACTGGCTCTGTCTTTTGGTCATACTGATTCCGGTTGCTCTTCAAGTATATTATACTACATGAGTGCATATGCCTCACTGAGCTGTATTATGTTTCCTGTGTAAACACGCACAACTCATGTGCCACAGTGAAATACCGATTCACTGTGATTTTTGGGAAAGCATTATTTGTTCACTATTGAATCCAAATGTCTTTGATTCTATCAAAGCAATTGCTCTTCCGTTGGCCTTTACGAGTAAGAGCTGACAGGCTCGCTTGCTTGTTGTGAGTCTGTATCAGGTGGAAACGCTGTGTCAAAGTACTGCATTTTATTTATTTTCTGTAGTTTTCTTCCTGCTTGGTGACGGTGCAATAAGATTCTCAAGGTACAGCTTGATTGAGCACAGCAGAGGGTTGTGTCAATACTTCACAAACAGGAATGAGCATGTAATATGTGCCACACTGAAGCAAATGAGTGCTCCACATACTTGTAGAAAAGCAGTACTTGAAGTCGTTGAATCTAAAGTTTTACCTTGCGTTTCTCTATGACGAAAGGCGTTACTTCCTTTCTTGCTGAGTAAGCGTAGACGGCCTCTTGTTGTGTGAAAGTGCATCTTCCTTGCGACAGAGGTTTTCCAATGTGTGCTGCACATTTATGGGCTATCAATGTTATTTTAGCTTGGTGCATGCTGCAAACATGGTCTCACAGTTTCTCTCTTGGTAGTGATGCTCTGCAGAGTGCATTTTTTTTTCTACAGGGTGACTGCTTTGGCGTGCTGCCTGTCAACATTTCACGTTCAGGAGTGCTCAACTCCATAGTTCCACAATGAGAGATCTGAGACATTCACATTACGTGTGTGAAAGCACTGTGTGTGACCCGGGAGAAGAATTCTCAATTTTTCTTTCTCTATACCTTTTCCTGTTATGGGAAAGCAATTACACTGTGGACTGCTGTTCGGAGTTGTCTTTCGTAGGCTGTAGTGCACAGGCATCTTCCTGGTTAAATCTGTGCCAAATGTGTGCTGCAGTGTTATCTCTTTGCTGTGACTATTATTCTTCATTGCTCCCTGCTGTAATAGCTCATTCTCACCCTGTCCCCTTGATTTGTGTTCCTTTCCCAAGAGGGCCTTTTCTTAGGAGAGTGGAACATCCGTGTTTCACGGATAGAAATCTGCAATACATACTGTCCCCATGAGTGACATAAGTACTCCACAGTTACGAGCAGGAGAGCATTATCTCTTGATGGGGAGAATTCCAAATTGTTTTTCCCTGTTGCATGTAAACCTAATCAGGACTACCAATGCTGTGCCGTTTTCATTCATGAATAAGCACAGAGAGCCTATGTGAAACTGGTGTTGAAGGTGGGTATTCCTGGGGTCACGCTATTCCAGCCTGCGCTGCACTGCTGTTCATTGGCAGTCTGTATTCAGCTGGCTTTGTGCATGCTCTCATCCCTCAATCTGAGAGCTTCCCTGTATAAACACTATACAAGGCAGGGAGCATTTTGTGAGCAGACTGCAACTTCATGTGCTGCACTGACTGGAACCAGATCTCCACAGCCATTGGTAGCAAAGCATGCTTCATTCACCGGTGAATGCTGAAAAGTTTTCTATTTTACACAGGCGTCTAATCCTGAATGCAATGGCTCTTCTGTTTCATTTGCCAACAAGGCCTGAGAGCTTTGTCTTGTTTTCGGAAAATCAGAGTCTTCCATGGGAGACATTCCACAAAACTGCACCTCACTGAATGGGGCAACAAGTATGATACTGGCTCTGTCTTTTGTGTCATACCTGATTCTCCCGGTTGCTCTTCAAGGTATATTATACTACATTGAGTGCATATGCCTCACTGAGCTGTATTGTATGTTTCCTGTGTAAACACGCACAACTCCATGGTGCCACACAGTGAAATAACCGATTCACTGTGATTTTTGGGAAAGCATTATTTGTTCACCTATTGACATCCAAAATGTCTTTGATTCTATCCAAAGCAATTGCTCTTCCGTTGGCCTTTACGAGTAAGAGCTGACAGGCTACGCTTGCTTGTTGTGAGTCTGTATCAGGTTGGGAAACGCTGTGTCAAAAGGTTACTGCATTATTATTTATTTTCTGGTAGTTTTCTTCCTGCTTGGTGTACGGTGCAATACACGATTCTCAAGGTACAGCTTGATTGAGCACAGCAGAGGGTTGTGTCAATACTTCACAAACAGGAATGAGCATGTAATATGTGCCACACTGAAGCAAATGAGTGCTCCACACTTACTTGTAGAAAAGCAGTACTTGAAGTCCGTTTGAATACTAAAAAGTTTTACCCGTTGGCGTTTCTCTATGAGACGAAAGGCAGTTACTTCCCCATTTGCCTTGCTGAGTAAGCGTAGACGGCCTCTGTTAGGCTTGTTGTGAAAGTGCATCTTCCTTGCGACAGAGGTTTTCCAATGTGTGCTGCACTATTTATGGGCTATCAATGTTATTTTAGCTTGGTGCATGCTGCAAGACATGAGTCTCACAGTTTTCTTCTCCTTGGTAGTGATGCTCTGCAGAGTGCATTTGTTTGACCTAAGAGTTCTTTAATAGGACACCTATTGGAATGTGCAACTCAATGGTGCCACATGGTGGGCAAAGGGAACTGCATAGTACAGTAAGGATGCATTACCCGGTGAATTTCAGTGGGTGCAATCTGAAACGATTCTCCCTTTCAAATTTTTGTGTCATAGGATACACAGTTACTGTGCCAAACGCCTTGACGGGAAAGAGCTGAATGCCTTGGTTGTGCTTGTTTGGAATGTGAAACTGCCTTGGAAAACGCTGCGTGAAAATGTGCTGCACTGTTATTTTCTGGCATTGAGTCCCATAAGGCATTGGTGCATGCTGTAATCCTGTTTGTCACTAGTTCCCTTTCATGTCTACTTCGCTCTACAGGGTGACTGCTTTGGCGTGCTGCCTGTCAACATTTCACGTTCAGGAGTGCTCAACTCCATAGTTCCACAATGAGAGATCTGAGACATTCACATTACGTGTGTGAAAGCACTGTGTGTGACCCGGGAGAAGAATTCTCAATTTTTCTTTCTCTATACCTTTTCCTGTTATGGGAAAGCAATTACACTGTGGACTGCTGTTCGGAGTTGTCTTTCGTAGGCTGTAGTGCACAGGCATCTTCCTTGGTTAAATCTGTGCCAAATGTGTGCTGCAGTGTTATCTCTTTGCTGTGACTATTATTCTTCATTGCTCCCTGCTGTAATAGCTCATTCTCACCCTGTCCCCTTGATTTGTGTTCCTTTCCCAAGAGGGCCTTTTCTTAGGAGAGTGGAACATCCGTGTTTCACGGATAGAAATCTGCAATACATACTGTCCCCATGAGTGACATAAGTACTCCACAGTTACGAGCAGGAGAGCATTATCTCTTGATGGGGAGAATTCCAAATTGTTTTTCCCTGTTGCATGTAAACCTAATCAGGACTACCAATGCTGTGCCGTTTTCATTCATGAATAAGCACAGAGAGCCTATGTGAAACTGGTGTTGAAGGTGGGTATTCCTGGGGTCACGCTATTCCAGCCTGCGCTGCACTGCTGTTCATTGGCAGTCTGTATTCAGCTGGCTTTGTGCATGCTCTCATCCCTCAATCTGAGAGCTTCCCTGTATAAACACTATACAAGGCAGGGAGCATTTTGTGAGCAGACTGCAACTTCATGTGCTGCACTGACTGGAACCAGATCTCCACAGCCATTGGTAGCAAAGCATGCTTCATTCACCGGTGAATGCTGAAAAGTTTTCTATTTTACACAGGCGTCTAATCCTGAATGCAATGGCTCTTCTGTTTCATTTGCCAACAAGGCCTGAGAGCTTTGTCTTGTTTTCGGAAAATCAGAGTCTTCCATGGGAGACATTCCACAAAACTGCACCTCACTGAATGGGGCAACAAGTATGATACTGGCTCTGTCTTTTGTGTCATACCTGATTCTCCCGGTTGCTCTTCAAGGTATATTATACTACATTGAGTGCATATGCCTCACTGAGCTGTATTGTATGTTTCCTGTGTAAACACGCACAACTCCATGTGTGCCACACAGTGAAATAACCGATTCACTGTGATTTTTGGGAAAGCATTATTTGTTCACCTATTGACATCCAAAATGTCTTTGATTCTATCCAAAGCAATTGCTCTTCCGTTGGCCTTTACGAGTAAGAGCTGACAGGCTACGCTTGCTTGTTGTGAGTCTGTATCAGGTTGGGAAACGCTGTGTCAAAAGGTTACTGCATTATTATTTATTTTCTGGTAGTTTTCTTCCTGCTTGGTGTACGGTGCAATACACGATTCTCAAGGTACAGCTTGATTGAGCACAGCAGAGGGTTGTGTCAATACTTCACAAACAGGAATGAGCATGTAATATGTGCCACACTGAAGCAAATGAGTGCTCCACACTTACTTGTAGAAAAGCAGTACTTGAAGTCCGTTTGAATACTAAGAGTTTTACCCGTTGGCGTTTCTCTATGAGACGAAAGGCAGTTACTTCCCCATTTGCCTTGCTGAGTAAGCGTAGACGGCCTCTGTTAGGCTTGTTGTGAAAGTGCATCTTCCTTGCGACAGAGGTTTTCCAATGTGTGCTGCACTATTTATGGGCTATCAATGTTATTTTAGCTTGGTGCATGCTGCAAGACATGAGTCTCACAGTTTTCTTCTCCTTGGTAGTGATGCTCTGCAGAGTGCATTTGTTTCACCTAAGAGTTCTTTAATAGGACACGTATTGGAATGTGCAGCTCAATGGTGCCACATGGTGGGCAAAGGGAACTGCATAGTACAGTAAGGATGCATTACCCGGTGAATTCAGTGGGTGCAATCTGAAACGATTCTCCCTTTCAAATTTTTGTGTCATAGGATACACAGTTACTGTGCCAAACGCCTTGACGGGAAAGAGCTGAATGCCTTGGTTGTGCTTGTTTGGAATGTGAAACTGCCTTGGAAAACGCTGCGTGAAAATGTGCTGCACTGTTATTTTCTGGCATTGAGTCCCATAAGGCATTGGTGCATGCTGTAATCCTGTTTGTCACTAGTTCCCTTTCATGTCTACTTCGCTCTACAGGTGACTGCTTTGGCGTGCTGCCTGTCAACATTTCACGTTCAGGAGTGCTCAACTCCATAGTTCCACAATGAGAGATCTGAGACATTCACATTACGTGTGTGAAAGCACTGTGTGTGACCCGGGAGAAGAATTCTCAATTTTTCTTTCTCTATACCTTTTCCTGTTATGGGAAAGCAATTACACTGTGGACTGCTGTTCGGAGTTGTCTTTCGTAGGCTGTAGTGCACAGGCATCTTCCTTGGTTAAATCTGTGCCAAATGTGTGCTGCAGTGTTATCTCTTTGCTGTGACTATTATTCTTCATTGCTCCCTGCTGTAATAGCTCATTCTCACCCTGTCCCCTTGATTTGTGTTCCTTTCCCAAGAGGGCCTTTTCTTAGGAGAGTGGAACATCCGTGTTTCACGGATAGAAATCTGCAATACATACTGTCCCCATGAGTGACATAAGTACTCCACAGTTACGAGCAGGAGAGCATTATCTCTTGATGGGGAGAATTCCAAATTGTTTTTCCCTGTTGCATGTAAACCTAATCAGGACTACCAATGCTGTGCCGTTTTCATTCATGAATAAGCACAGAGAGCCTATGTGAAACTGGTGTTGAAGGTGGGTATTCCTGGGGACACGCTATTCCAGCCTGCGCTGCACTGCTGTTCATTGGCAGTCTGTATTCAGCTGGCTTTGTGCATGCTCTCATCCCTCAATCTGAGAGCTTCCCTGTATAAACACTATACAAGGCAGGGAGCATTTTGTGAGCAGACTGCAACTTCATGTGCTGCACTGACTGGAACCAGATCTCCACAGCCATTGGTAGCAAAGCATGCTTCATTCACCGGTGAATGCTGAAAAGTTTTCTATTTTACACAGGCGTCTAATCCTGAATGCAATGGCTCTTCTGTTTCATTTGCCAACAAGGCCTGAGAGCTCTTGTCTTGTTTCCGGAAAATCAGAGTCTTCCATGGGAGACATTCCACAAAACTGCACCTCACTGAATGGGGCAACAAGTATGATACTGGCTCTGTCTTTTGTGTCATACCTGATTCTCCCGGTTGCTCTTCAAGGTATATTATACTACATTGAGTGCATATGCCTCACTGAGCTGTATTGTATGTTTCCTGTGTAAACACGCACAACTCCATGTGCCACACAGTGAAATAACCGATTCACTGTGATTTTTGGGAAAGCATTATTTGTTCACCTATTGACATCCAAAATGTCTTTGATTTCTATCCAAAGCAATTGCTCTTCCGTTGGCCTTTACGAGTAAGAGCTGACAGGCTTACGCTTGCTTGTTGTGAGTCTGTATCAGGTTGGAAAACGCTGTGTCAAAAGGTTACTGCATTATTATTTATTTTCTGGTAGTTTTCTTCCTGCTTGGTGTACGGTGCAATACACGATTCTCAAGGTACAGCTTGATTGAGCACAGCAGAGGGTTGTGTCAATACTTCACAAACAGGAATGAGCATGTAATATGTGCCACACTGAAGCAAATGAGTGCTCCACACTTACTTGTAGAAAAGCAGTACTTGAAGTCCGTTTGAATACTAAGAGGTTTTACCCGTTGGCGTTTCTCTATGAGACGAAAGGCAGTTACTTCCCCATTTCCCTTGCTGAGTAAGCGTAGACGGCCTCTGTTAGGCTTGTTGTGAAAGTGCATCTTCCTTGCGACAGAGGTTTTCCAATGTGTGCTGCACTATTTATGGGCTATCAATGTTATTTTAGCTTGGTGCATGCTGCAAGACATGAGTCTCACAGTTTTCTTCTCCTTGGTAGTGATGCTCTGCAGAGTGCATTTGTTTCACCTAAGAGTTCTTTAATAGGACACGTATTGGAATGTGCAGCTCAATGGTGCCACATGGTGAGCAAAGGGAACTGCATAGGACAGTAAGGATGCATAACCCGGTGATTTCACTGGGTGCAATCTGAAACCTCTCTCCCTTTCAAATTTGTGTGTCGTAGGATACACAATTACTGTGCCAAACGCCTTGATGGGAAAGAGCTGAATGCCTTGGTTGTGCTTATTTGGAATGTGAATCTGCCTTGGAAAACGCTGTGTGAAAATGTGCTGCACTGTTATTTTCTGGCATTGAGTCCCATAAGGCATTGGTGCATGCTGTAATCCTGATTCTCAGTAGTTCCATTTCATGTCTACTAAGCTCTACATGGTGACTGCTTTGGCGTGCGGCTTGTCACCCTTTCAAGTTCAGGAGTGCTCAACTCCACAGTTCCCAATGAGTGATCTGAGACATACACATTACGTGGGGAAAAAGCACTGTGTGTGACCCGGGAGAAGAATTCTGAATTTTCCTTTCTCTATACCTTTTCCTGCTATGGGAAAGCAATTACACTGTGAACTGCTGTTCGGAGTTGCCTTTCGTAGGCTGTAGTGCACAGGCATCTTCCTTGGTTAAAGTCTGTGGCAAATGTGTGCTGCACTGTTATCTCTTTGCTGTGACTATTATTCTTTATTGCTGCCTGCTGTAATAGCTCATTCTCACTCTGTCCCCTTGATTCGTGTTCCTTTCCCAAGAGGGCCTTTTCTTAGGAGAGTGGAACATCCGTGTTTCACGGATAGAAATCTGCAATACATACTGCCCCATGAGTGACATAAGTACTCCACAGTTACGAGCAGGAGAGCATTATCTCTTGATGGGGAGAATTCCAAATTGTTTTTCCCTGTTGCATGTAAACCTAATCAGGACTACCAATGCTGTGCCGTTTTCATTCATGAATAAGCACGGAGAGCCTATGTGAAACTGGTGTTGAAAGTGGGTCTTCCTGGGGACACGCTATTCCAGCCTGCGCTGCACTGCTGTTCATTGGCAGTCTGTATTCAGCTGGCTTTGTGCATGCTCTCATCCCTAAATCTGAGAGCTTCCCTGTATAAACACTATACAAGGCAGGGAGCATTTTGTGAGCAGACTGCAACTTCATGTGCTGCACTGACTGGAACCAGATCTCCACAGCCATTGGTAGCAAAGCATGCTTCATTCACCGGTGAATGCTGAAAAGTTTTCTATTTTACACAGGCGTCTAATCCTGAATGCAATGGCTCTTCTGTTTCATTTGCCAACAAGGCCTGAGAGCTTTGTCTTGTTTCCCGGGAAAAACAGAGTCTTCCATGGGAGACATTCCACAAAACTGCACCTCACTGAATGGGGCAACAAGTATGATACTGGCTCTGTCTTTTGGTCATACCTGATTCTCCCGGTTGCTCTTCAAGGTATATTATACTACATTGAGTGCATATGCCTCACTGAGCTGTATTGTATGTTTCCTGTGTAAACACGCACAACTCCATGTGCCACCAGTGAAATAACCGATTCACTGTGATTTTTGGGAAAGCATTATTTGTTCACCTATTGACATCCAAAATGTCTTTGATTCTATCCAAAGCAATTGCTCTTCCGTTGGCCTTTACGAGTAAGAGCTGACAGGCTACGCTTGCTTGTTGTGAGTCTGTATCAGGTTGGGAAACGCTGTGTCAAAAGGTTACTGCATTATTATTTATTTTCTGGTAGTTTTCTTCCTGCTTGGTGTACGGTGCAATACACGATTCTCAAGGTACAGCTTGATTGAGCACAGCAGAGGGTTGTGTCAATACTTCACAAACAGGAATGAGCATGTAATATGTGCCACACTGAAGCAAATGAGTGCTCCACACTTACTTGTAGAAAAGCAGTACTTGAAGTCCGTTTGAATACTAAGAAGTTTTACCCGTTGGCGTTTCTCTATGAGACGAAAGGCAGTTACTTCCCCATTTGCCTTGCTGAGTAAGCGTAGACGGCCTCTGTTAGGCTTGTTGTGAAAGTGCATCTTCCTTGCGACAGAGGTTTTCCAATGTGTGCTGCACTATTTATGGGCTATCAATGTTATTTTAGCTTGGTGCATGCTGCAAGACATGAGTCTCACAGTTTTCTTCTCCTTGGTAGTGATGCTCTGCAGAGTGCATTTGTTTCACCTAAGAGTTCTTTAATAGGACACGTATTGGAATGTGCAGCTCAATGGTGCCACATGGTGGGCAAAGGGAACTGCATAGTACAGTAAGGATGCATTACCCGGTGAATTCAGTGGGTGCAATCTGAAACGATTCTCCCTTTCAAATTTTTGTGTCATAGGATACACAGTTACTGTGCCAAACGCCTTGACGGGAAAGAGCTGAATGCCTTGGTTGTGCTTGTTTGGAATGTGAAACTGCCTTGGAAAACGCTGCGTGAAAATGTGCTGCACTGTTATTTTCTGGCATTGAGTCCCATAAGGCATTGGTGCATGCTGTAATCCTGTTTGTCACTAGTTCCCTTTCATGTCTACTTCGCTCTACAGGGTGACTGCTTTGGCGTGCTGCCTGTCAACATTTCACGTTCAGGAGTGCTCAACTCCATAGTTCCACAATGAGAGATCTGAGACATTCACATTACGTGTGTGAAAGCACTGTGTGTGACCCGGGAGAAGAATTCTCAATTTTTCTTTCTCTATACCTTTTCCTGTTATGGGAAAGCAATTACACTGTGGACTGCTGTTCGGAGTTGTCTTTCGTAGGCTGTAGTGCACAGGCATCTTCCTTGGTTAAATCTGTGCCAAATGTGTGCTGCAGTGTTATCTCTTTGCTGTGACTATTATTCTTCATTGCTCCCTGCTGTAATAGCTCATTCTCACCCTGTCCCCTTGATTTGTGTTCCTTTCCCAAGAGGGCCTTTTCTTAGGAGAGTGGAACATCCGTGTTTCACGGATAGAAATCTGCAATACATACTGTCCCCATGAGTGACATAAGTACTCCACAGTTACGAGCAGGAGAGCATTATCTCTTGATGGGGAGAATTCCAAATTGTTTTTCCCTGTTGCATGTAAACCTAATCAGGACTACCAATGCTGTGCCGTTTTCATTCATGAATAAGCACAGAGAGCCTATGTGAAACTGGTGTTGAAGGTGGGTATTCCTGGGGTCACGCTATTCCAGCCTGCGCTGCACTGCTGTTCATTGGCAGTCTGTATTCAGCTGGCTTTGTGCATGCTCTCATCCCTCAATCTGAGAGCTTCCCTGTATAAACACTATACAAGGCAGGGAGCATTTTGTGAGCAGACTGCAACTTCATGTGCTGCACTGACTGGAACCAGATCTCCACAGCCATTGGTAGCAAAGCATGCTTCATTCACCGGTGAATGCTGAAAAGTTTTCTATTTTACACAGGCGTCTAATCCTGAATGCAATGGCTCTTCTGTTTCATTTGCCAACAAGGCCTGAGAGCTTTGTCTTGTTTCGGAAAATCAGAGTCTTCCATGGGAGACATTCCACAAAACTGCACCTCACTGAATGGGGCAACAAGTATGATACTGGCTCTGTCTTTTGTGTCATACCTGATTCTCCCGGTTGCTCTTCAAGGTATATTATACTACATTGAGTGCATATGCCTCACTGAGCTGTATTGTATGTTTCCTGTGTAAACACGCACAACTCCATGTGCCACACAGTGAAATAACCGATTCACTGTGATTTTTGGGAAAGCATTATTTGTTCACCTATTGACATCCAAAATGTCTTTGATTCTATCCAAAGCAATTGCTCTTCCGTTGGCCTTTACGAGTAAGAGCTGACAGGCTACGCTTGCTTGTTGTGAGTCTGTATCAGGTTGGGAAACGCTGTGTCAAAAGGTTACTGCATTATTATTTATTTTCTGGTAGTTTTCTTCCTGCTTGGTGTACGGTGCAATACACGATTCTCAAGGTACAGCTTGATTGAGCACAGCAGAGGGTTGTGTCAATACTTCACAAACAGGAATGAGCATGTAATATGTGCCACACTGAAGCAAATGAGTGCTCCACACTTACTTGTAGAAAAGCAGTACTTGAAGTCCGTTTGAATACTAAGAAGTTTTACCCGTTGGCGTTTCTCTATGAGACGAAAGGCAGTTACTTCCCCATTTGCCTTGCTGAGTAAGCGTAGACGGCCTCTGTTAGGCTTGTTGTGAAAGTGCATCTTCCTTGCGACAGAGGTTTTCCAATGTGTGCTGCACTATTTATGGGCTATCAATGTTATTTTAGCTTGGTGCATGCTGCAAGACATGAGTCTCACAGTTTTCTTCTCCTTGGTAGTGATGCTCTGCAGAGTGCATTTGTTTCACCTAAGAGTTCTTTAATAGGACACGTATTGGAATGTGCAGCTCAATGGTGCCACATGGTGGGCAAAGGGAACTGCATAGTACAGTAAGGATGCATTACCCGGTGAATTTCAGTGGGTGCAATCTGAAACGATTCTCCCTTTCAAATTTTTGTGTCATAGGATACACAGTTACTGTGCCAAACGCCTTGACGGGAAAGAGCTGAATGCCTTGGTTGTGCTTGTTTGGAATGTGAAACTGCCTTGGAAAACGCTGCGTGAAAATGTGCTGCACTGTTATTTTCTGGCATTGAGTCCCATAAGGCATTGGTGCATGCTGTAATCCTGTTTGTCACTAGTTCCCTTTCATGTCTACTTCGCTCTACAGGGTGACTGCTTTGGCGTGCTGCCTGTCAACATTTCACGTTCAGGAGTGCTCAACTCCATAGTTCCACAATGAGAGATCTGAGACATTCACATTACGTGTGTGAAAGCACTGTGTGTGACCCGGGAGAAGAATTCTCAATTTTTCTTTCTCTATACCTTTTCCTGTTATGGGAAAGCAATTACACTGTGGACTGCTGTTCGGAGTTGTCTTTCGTAGGCTGTAGTGCACAGGCATCTTCCTAGGTTAAATCTGTGCCAAATGTGTGCTGCAGTGTTATCTCTTTGCTGTGACTATTATTCTTCATTGCTCCCTGCTGTAATAGCTCATTCTCACCCTGTCCCCTTGATTTGTGTTCCTTTCCCAAGAGGGCCTTTTCTTAGGAGAGTGGAACATCCGTGTTTCACGGATAGAAATCTGCAATACATACTGTCCCCATGAGTGACATAAGTACTCCACATTTACGAGCAGGAGAGCATTATCTCTTGATGGGGAGAATTCCAAATTGTTTTTCCCTGTTGCATGTAAACCTAATCAGGACTACCAATGCTGTGCCGTTTTCATTCATGAATAAGCACAGAGAGCCTATGTGAAACTGGTGTTGAAGGTGGGTATTCCTGGGGTCACGCTATTCCAGCCTGCGCTGCACTGCTGTTCATTGGCAGTCTGTATTCAGCTGGCTTTGTGCATGCTCTCATCCCTCAATCTGAGAGCTTCCCTGTATAAACACTATACAAGGCAGGGAGCATTTTGTGAGCAGACTGCAACTTCATGTGCTGCACTGACTGGAACCAGATCTCCACAGCCATTGGTAGCAAAGCATGCTTCATTCACCGGTGAATGCTGAAAAGTTTTCTATTTTACACAGGCGTCTAATCCTGAATGCAATGGCTCTTCTGTTTCATTTGCCAACAAGGCCTGAGAGCTTTGTCTTGTTTCGGAAAATCAGAGTCTTCCATGGGAGACATTCCACAAAACTGCACCTCACTGAATGGGGCAACAAGTATGATACTGGCTCTGTCTTTTGTGTCATACCTGATTCTCCCGGTTGCTCTTCAAGGTATATTATACTACATTGAGTGCATATGCCTCACTGAGCTGTATTGTATGTTTCCTGTGTAAACACGCACAACTCCATGTGCACACAGTGAAATAACCGATTCACTGTGATTTTTGGGAAAGCATTATTTGTTCACCTATTGACATCCAAAATGTCTTTGATTCTATCCAAAGCAATTGCTCTTCCGTTGGCCTTTACGAGTAAGAGCTGACAGGCTACGCTTGCTTGTTGTGAGTCTGTATCAGGTTGGGAAACGCTGTGTCAAAAGGTTACTGCATTATTATTTATTTTCTGGTAGTTTTCTTCCTGCTTGGTGTACGGTGCAATACACGATTCTCAAGGTACAGCTTGATTGAGCACAGCAGAGGGTTGTGTCAATACTTCACAAACAGGAATGAGCATGTAATATGTGCCACACTGAAGCAAATGAGTGCTCCACACTTACTTGTAGAAAAGCAGTACTTGAAGTCCGTTTGAATACTAAGAAGTTTTACCCGTTGGCGTTTCTCTATGAGACGAAAGGCAGTTACTTCCCCATTTGCCTTGCTGAGTAAGCGTAGACGGCCTCTGTTAGGCTTGTTGTGAAAGTGCATCTTCCTTGCGACAGAGGTTTTCCAATGTGTGCTGCACTATTTATGGGCTATCAATGTTATTTTAGCTTGGTGCATGCTGCAAGACATGAGTCTCACAGTTTTCTTCTCCTTGGTAGTGATGCTCTGCAGAGTGCATTTGTTTCACCTAAGAGTTCTTTAATAGGACACGTATTGGAATGTGCAGCTCAATGGTGCCACATGGTGGGCAAAGGGAACTGCATAGTACAGTAAGGATGCATTACCCGGTGAATTCAGTGGGTGCAATCTGAAACGATTCTCCCTTTCAAATTTTTGTGTCATAGGATACACAGTTACTGTGCCAAACGCCTTGACGGGAAAGAGCTGAATGCCTTGGTTGTGCTTGTTTGGAATGTGAAACTGCCTTGGAAAACGCTGCGTGAAAATGTGCTGCACTGTTATTTTCTGGCATTGAGTCCCATAAGGCATTGGTGCATGCTGTAATCCTGTTTGTCACTAGTTCCCTTTCATGTCTACTTCGCTCTACAGGGTGACTGCTTTGGCGTGCTGCCTGTCAACATTTCACGTTCAGGAGTGCTCAACTCCATAGTTCCACAATGAGAGATCTGAGACATTCACATTACGTGTGTGAAAGCACTGTGTGTGACCCGGGAGAAGAATTCTCAATTTTTCTTTCTCTATACCTTTTCCTGTTATGGGAAAGCAATTACACTGTGGACTGCTGTTCGGAGTTGTCTTTCGTAGGCTGTAGTGCACAGGCATCTTCCTTGGTTAAATCTGTGCCAAATGTGTGCTGCAGTGTTATCTCTTTGCTGTGACTATTATTCTTCATTGCTCCCTGCTGTAATAGCTCATTCTCACCCTGTCCCCTTGATTTGTGTTCCTTTCCCAAGAGGGCCTTTTCTTAGGAGAGTGGAACATCCGTGTTTCACGGATAGAAATCTGCAATACATACTGTCCCCATGAGTGACATAAGTACTCCACAGTTACGAGCAGGAGAGCATTATCTCTTGATGGGGAGAATTCCAAATTGTTTTTCCCTGTTGCATGTAAACCTAATCAGGACTACCAATGCTGTGCCGTTTTCATTCATGAATAAGCACAGAGAGCCTATGTGAAACTGGTGTTGAAGGTGGGTATTCCTGGGGTCACGCTATTCCAGCCTGCGCTGCACTGCTGTTCATTGGCAGTCTGTATTCAGCTGGCTTTGTGCATGCTCTCATCCCTCAATCTGAGAGCTTCCCTGTATAAACACTATACAAGGCAGGGAGCATTTTGTGAGCAGACTGCAACTTCATGTGCTGCACTGACTGGAACCAGATCTCCACAGCCATTGGTAGCAAAGCATGCTTCATTCACCGGTGAATGCTGAAAAGTTTTCTATTTTACACAGGCGTCTAATCCTGAATGCAATGGCTCTTCTGTTTCATTTGCCAACAAGGCCTGAGAGCTTTGTCTTGTTTCGGAAAATCAGAGTCTTCCATGGGAGACATTCCACAAAACTGCACCTCACTGAATGGGGCAACAAGTATGATACTGGCTCTGTCTTTTGTGTCATACCTGATTCTCCCGGTTGCTCTTCAAGGTATATTATACTACATTGAGTGCATATGCCTCACTGAGCTGTATTGTATGTTTCCTGTGTAAACACGCACAACTCCATGTGCCACACAGTGAAATAACCGATTCACTGTGATTTTTGGGAAAGCATTATTTGTTCACCTATTGACATCCAAAATGTCTTTGATTCTATCCAAAGCAATTGCTCTTCCGTTGGCCTTTACGAGTAAGAGCTGACAGGCTACGCTTGCTTGTTGTGAGTCTGTATCAGGTTGGGAAACGCTGTGTCAAAAGGTTACTGCATTATTATTTATTTTCTGGTAGTTTTCTTCCTGCTTGGTGTACGGTGCAATACACGATTCTCAAGGTACAGCTTGATTGAGCACAGCAGAGGGTTGTGTCAATACTTCACAAACAGGAATGAGCATGTAATATGTGCCACACTGAAGCAAATGAGTGCTCCACACTTACTTGTAGAAAAGCAGTACTTGAAGTCCGTTTGAATACTAAGAAGTTTTACCCGTTGGCGTTTCTCTATGAGACGAAAGGCAGTTACTTCCCCATTTGCCTTGCTGAGTAAGCGTAGACGGCCTCTGTTAGGCTTGTTGTGAAAGTGCATCTTCCTTGCGACAGAGGTTTTCCAATGTGTGCTGCACTATTTATGGGCTATCAATGTTATTTTAGCTTGGTGCATGCTGCAAGACATGAGTCTCACAGTTTTCTTCTCCTTGGTAGTGATGCTCTGCAGAGTGCATTTGTTTCACCTAAGAGTTCTTTAATAGGACACGTATTGGAATGTGCAGCTCAATGGTGCCACATGGTGGGCAAAGGGAACTGCATAGTACAGTAAGGATGCATTACCCGGTGAATTCAGTGGGTGCAATCTGAAACGATTCTCCCTTTCAAATTTTTGTGTCATAGGATACACAGTTACTGTGCCAAACGCCTTGACGGGAAAGAGCTGAATGCCTTGGTTGTGCTTGTTTGGAATGTGAAACTGCCTTGGAAAACGCTGCGTGAAAATGTGCTGCACTGTTATTTTCTGGCATTGAGTCCCATAAGGCATTGGTGCATGCTGTAATCCTGTTTGTCACTAGTTCCCTTTCATGTCTACTTCGCTCTACAGGGTGACTGCTTTGGCGTGCTGCCTGTCAACATTTCACGTTCAGGAGTGCTCAACTCCATAGTTCCACAATGAGAGATCTGAGACATTCACATTACGTGTGTGAAAGCACTGTGTGTGACCCGGGAGAAGAATTCTCAATTTTTCTTTCTCTATACCTTTTCCTGTTATGGGAAAGCAATTACACTGTGGACTGCTGTTCGGAGTTGTCTTTCGTAGGCTGTAGTGCACAGGCATCTTCCTTGGTTAAATCTGTGCCAAATGTGTGCTGCAGTGTTATCTCTTTGCTGTGACTATTATTCTTCATTGCTCCCTGCTGTAATAGCTCATTCTCACCCTGTCCCCTTGATTTGTGTTCCTTTCCCAAGAGGGCCTTTTCTTAGGAGAGTGGAACATCCGTGTTTCACGGATAGAAATCTGCAATACATACTGTCCCCATGAGTGACATAAGTACTCCACAGTTACGAGCAGGAGAGCATTATCTCTTGATGGGGAGAATTCCAAATTGTTTTTCCCTGTTGCATGTAAACCTAATCAGGACTACCAATGCTGTGCCGTTTTCATTCATGAATAAGCACAGAGAGCCTATGTGAAACTGGTGTTGAAGGTGGGTATTCCTGGGGTCACGCTATTCCAGCCTGCGCTGCACTGCTGTTCATTGGCAGTCTGTATTCAGCTGGCTTTGTGCATGCTCTCATCCCTCAATCTGAGAGCTTCCCTGTATAAACACTATACAAGGCAGGGAGCATTTTGTGAGCAGACTGCAACTTCATGTGCTGCACTGACTGGAACCAGATCTCCACAGCCATTGGTAGCAAAGCATGCTTCATTCACCGGTGAATGCTGAAAAGTTTTCTATTTTACACAGGCGTCTAATCCTGAATGCAATGGCTCTTCTGTTTCATTTGCCAACAAGGCCTGAGAGCTTTTGTCTTGTTTTCGGAAAATCAGAGTCTTCCATGGGAGACATTCCACAAAACTGCACCTCACTGAATGGGGCAACAAGTATGATACTGGCTCTGTCTTTTGTGTCATACCTGATTCTCCCGGTTGCTCTTCAAGGTATATTATACTACATTGAGTGCATATGCCTCACTGAGCTGTATTGTATGTTTCCTGTGTAAACACGCACAACTCCATGTGCCACACAGTGAAATAACCGATTCACTGTGATTTTTGGGAAAGCATTATTTGTTCACCTATTGACATCCAAAATGTCTTTGATTCTATCCAAAGCAATTGCTCTTCCGTTGGCCTTTACGAGTAAGAGCTGACAGGCTACGCTTGCTTGTTGTGAGTCTGTATCAGGTTGGGAAACGCTGTGTCAAAAGGTTACTGCATTATTATTTATTTTCTGGTAGTTTTCTTCCTGCTTGGTGTACGGTGCAATACACGATTCTCAAGGTACAGCTTGATTGAGCACAGCAGAGGGTTGTGTCAATACTTCACAAACAGGAATGAGCATGTAATATGTGCCACACTGAAGCAAATGAGTGCTCCACACTTACTTGTAGAAAAGCAGTACTTGAAGTCCGTTTGAATACTAAGAAGTTTTACCCGTTGGCGTTTCTCTATGAGACGAAAGGCAGTTACTTCCCCATTTGCCTTGCTGAGTAAGCGTAGACGGCCTCTGTTAGGCTTGTTGTGAAAGTGCATCTTCCTTGCGACAGAGGTTTTCCAATGTGTGCTGCACTATTTATGGGCTATCAATGTTATTTTAGCTTGGTGCATGCTGCAAGACATGAGTCTCACAGTTTTCTTCTCCTTGGTAGTGATGCTCTGCAGAGTGCATTTGTTTCACCTAAGAGTTCTTTAATAGGACACGTATTGGAATGTGCAGCTCAATGGTGCCACATGGTGGGCAAAGGGAACTGCATAGTACAGTAAGGATGCATTACCCGGTGAATTCAGTGGGTGCAATCTGAAACGATTCTCCCTTTCAAATTTTTGTGTCATAGGATACACAGTTACTGTGCCAAACGCCTTGACGGGAAAGAGCTGAATGCCTTGGTTGTGCTTGTTTGGAATGTGAAACTGCCTTGGAAAACGCTGCGTGAAAATGTGCTGCACTGTTATTTTCTGGCATTGAGTCCCATAAGGCATTGGTGCATGCTGTAATCCTGTTTGTCACTAGTTCCCTTTCATGTCTACTTCGCTCTACAGGGTGACTGCTTTGGCGTGCTGCCTGTCAACATTTCACGTTCAGGAGTGCTCAACTCCATAGTTCCACAATGAGAGATCTGAGACATTCACATTACGTGTGTGAAAGCACTGTGTGTGACCCGGGAGAAGAATTCTCAATTTTTCTTTCTCTATACCTTTTCCTGTTATGGGAAAGCAATTACACTGTGGACTGCTGTTCGGAGTTGTCTTTCGTAGGCTGTAGTGCACAGGCATCTTCCTTGGTTAAATCTGTGCCAAATGTGTGCTGCAGTGTTATCTCTTTGCTGTGACTATTATTCTTCATTGCTCCCTGCTGTAATAGCTCATTCTCACCCTGTCCCCTTGATTTGTGTTCCTTTCCCAAGAGGGCCTTTTCTTAGGAGAGTGGAACATCCGTGTTTCACGGATAGAAATCTGCAATACATACTGTCCCCATGAGTGACATAAGTACTCCACAGTTACGAGCAGGAGAGCATTATCTCTTGATGGGGAGAATTCCAAATTGTTTTTCCCTGTTGCATGTAAACCTAATCAGGACTACCAATGCTGTGCCGTTTTCATTCATGAATAAGCACAGAGAGCCTATGTGAAACTGGTGTTGAAGGTGGGTATTCCTGGGGTCACGCTATTCCAGCCTGCGCTGCACTGCTGTTCATTGGCAGTCTGTATTCAGCTGGCTTTGTGCATGCTCTCATCCCTCAATCTGAGAGCTTCCCTGTATAAACACTATACAAGGCAGGGAGCATTTTGTGAGCAGACTGCAACTTCATGTGCTGCACTGACTGGAACCAGATCTCCACAGCCATTGGTAGCAAAGCATGCTTCATTCACCGGTGAATGCTGAAAAGTTTTCTATTTTACACAGGCGTCTAATCCTGAATGCAATGGCTCTTCTGTTTCATTTGCCAACAAGGCCTGAGAGCTTTGTCTTGTTTTCGGAAAATCAGAGTCTTCCATGGGAGACATTCCACAAAACTGCACCTCACTGAATGGGGCAACAAGTATGATACTGGCTCTGTCTTTTGTGTCATACCTGATTCTCCCGGTTGCTCTTCAAGGTATATTATACTACATTGAGTGCATATGCCTCACTGAGCTGTATTGTATGTTTCCTGTGTAAACACGCACAACTCCATGTGCCACACAGTGAAATAACCGATTCACTGTGATTTTTGGGAAAGCATTATTTGTTCACCTATTGACATCCAAAATGTCTTTGATTCTATCCAAAGCAATTGCTCTTCCGTTGGCCTTTACGAGTAAGAGCTGACAGGCTACGCTTGCTTGTTGTGAGTCTGTATCAGGTTGGGAAACGCTGTGTCAAAAGGTTACTGCATTATTATTTATTTTCTGGTAGTTTTCTTCCTGCTTGGTGTACGGTGCAATACACGATTCTCAAGGTACAGCTTGATTGAGCACAGCAGAGGGTTGTGTCAATACTTCACAAACAGGAATGAGCATGTAATATGTGCCACACTGAAGCAAATGAGTGCTCCACACTTACTTGTAGAAAAGCAGTACTTGAAGTCCGTTTGAATACTAAGAAGTTTTACCCGTTGGCGTTTCTCTATGAGACGAAAGGCAGTTACTTCCCCATTTGCCTTGCTGAGTAAGCGTAGACGGCCTCTGTTAGGCTTGTTGTGAAAGTGCATCTTCCTTGCGACAGAGGTTTTCCAATGTGTGCTGCACTATTTATGGGCTATCAATGTTATTTTAGCTTGGTGCATGCTGCAAGACATGAGTCTCACAGTTTTCTTCTCCTTGGTAGTGATGCTCTGCAGAGTGCATTTGTTTCACCTAAGAGTTCTTTAATAGGACACGTATTGGAATGTGCAGCTCAATGGTGCCACATGGTGGGCAAAGGGAACTGCATAGTACAGTAAGGATGCATTACCCGGTGAATTTCAGTGGGTGCAATCTGAAACGATTCTCCCTTTCAAATTTTTGTGTCATAGGATACACAGTTACTGTGCCAAACGCCTTGACGGGAAAGAGCTGAATGCCTTGGTTGTGCTTGTTTGGAATGTGAAACTGCCTTGGAAAACGCTGCGTGAAAATGTGCTGCACTGTTATTTTCTGGCATTGAGTCCCATAAGGCATTGGTGCATGCTGTAATCCTGTTTGTCACTAGTTCCCTTTCATGTCTACTTCGCTCTACAGGGTGACTGCTTTGGCGTGCTGCCTGTCAACATTTCACGTTCAGGAGTGCTCAACTCCATAGTTCCACAATGAGAGATCTGAGACATCACATTACGTGTGTGAAAGCACTGTGTGTGACCCGGGAGAAGAATTCTCAATTTTTCTTTCTCTATACCTTTTCCTGTTATGGGAAAGCAATTACACTGTGGACTGCTGTTCGGAGTTGTCTTTCGTAGGCTGTAGTGCACAGGCATCTTCCTTGGTTAAATCTGTGCCAAATGTGTGCTGCAGTGTTATCTCTTTGCTGTGACTATTATTCTTCATTGCTCCCTGCTGTAATAGCTCATTCTCACCCTGTCCCCTTGATTTGTGTTCCTTTCCCAAGAGGGCCTTTTCTTAGGAGAGTGGAACATCCGTGTTTCACGGATAGAAATCTGCAATACATACTGTCCCCATGAGTGACATAAGTACTCCACAGTTACGAGCAGGAGAGCATTATCTCTTGATGGGGAGAATTCCAAATTGTTTTTCCCTGTTGCATGTAAACCTAATCAGGACTACCAATGCTGTGCCGTTTTCATTCATGAATAAGCACAGAGAGCCTATGTGAAACTGGTGTTGAAGGTGGGTATTCCTGGGGTCACGCTATTCCAGCCTGCGCTGCACTGCTGTTCATTGGCAGTCTGTATTCAGCTGGCTTTGTGCATGCTCTCATCCCTCAATCTGAGAGCTTCCCTGTATAAACACTATACAAGGCAGGGAGCATTTTGTGAGCAGACTGCAACTTCATGTGCTGCACTGACTGGAACCAGATCTCCACAGCCATTGGTAGCAAAGCATGCTTCATTCACCGGTGAATGCTGAAAAGTTTTCTATTTTACACAGGCGTCTAATCCTGAATGCAATGGCTCTTCTGTTTCATTTGCCAACAAGGCCTGAGAGCTTTGTCTTGTTTTCGGAAAATCAGAGTCTTCCATGGGAGACATTCCACAAAACTGCACCTCACTGAATGGGGCAACAAGTATGATACTGGCTCTGTCTTTTGTGTCATACCTGATTCTCCCGGTTGCTCTTCAAGGTATATTATACTACATTGAGTGCATATGCCTCACTGAGCTGTATTGTATGTTTCCTGTGTAAACACGCACAACTCCATGTGCCACACAGTGAAATAACCGATTCACTGTGATTTTTGGGAAAGCATTATTTGTTCACCTATTGACATCCAAAATGTCTTTGATTCTATCCAAAGCAATTGCTCTTCCGTTGGCCTTTACGAGTAAGAGCTGACAGGCTACGCTTGCTTGTTGTGAGTCTGTATCAGGTTGGGAAACGCTGTGTCAAAAGGTTACTGCATTATTATTTATTTTCTGGTAGTTTTCTTCCTGCTTGGTGTACGGTGCAATACACGATTCTCAAGGTACAGCTTGATTGAGCACAGCAGAGGGTTGTGTCAATACTTCACAAACAGGAATGAGCATGTAATATGTGCCACACTGAAGCAAATGAGTGCTCCACACTTACTTGTAGAAAAGCAGTACTTGAAGTCCGTTTGAATACTAAGAAGTTTTACCCGTTGGCGTTTCTCTATGAGACGAAAGGCAGTTACTTCCCCATTTGCCTTGCTGAGTAAGCGTAGACGGCCTCTGTTAGGCTTGTTGTGAAAGTGCATCTTCCTTGCGACAGAGGTTTTCCAATGTGTGCTGCACTATTTATGGGCTATCAATGTTATTTTAGCTTGGTGCATGCTGCAAGACATGAGTCTCACAGTTTTCTTCTCCTTGGTAGTGATGCTCTGCAGAGTGCATTTGTTTCACCTAAGAGTTCTTTAATAGGACACGTATTGGAATGTGCAGCTCAATGGTGCCACATGGTGGGCAAAGGGAACTGCATAGTACAGTAAGGATGCATTACCCGGTGAATTCAGTGGGTGCAATCTGAAACGATTCTCCCTTTCAAATTTTTGTGTCATAGGATACACAGTTACTGTGCCAAACGCCTTGACGGGAAAGAGCTGAATGCCTTGGTTGTGCTTGTTTGGAATGTGAAACTGCCTTGGAAAACGCTGCGTGAAAATGTGCTGCACTGTTATTTTCTGGCATTGAGTCCCATAAGGCATTGGTGCATGCTGTAATCCTGTTTGTCACTAGTTCCCTTTCATGTCTACTTCGCTCTACAGGGTGACTGCTTTGGCGTGCTGCCTGTCAACATTTCACGTTCAGGAGTGCTCAACTCCATAGTTCCACAATGAGAGATCTGAGACATTCACATTACGTGTGTGAAAGCACTGTGTGTGACCCGGGAGAAGAATTCTCAATTTTTCTTTCTCTATACCTTTTCCTGTTATGGGAAAGCAATTACACTGTGGACTGCTGTTCGGAGTTGTCTTTCGTAGGCTGTAGTGCACAGGCATCTTCCTTGGTTAAATCTGTGCCAAATGTGTGCTGCAGTGTTATCTCTTTGCTGTGACTATTATTCTTCATTGCTCCCTGCTGTAATAGCTCATTCTCACCCTGTCCCCTTGATTTGTGTTCCTTTCCCAAGAGGGCCTTTTCTTAGGAGAGTGGAACATCCGTGTTTCACGGATAGAAATCTGCAATACATACTGTCCCCATGAGTGACATAAGTACTCCACAGTTACGAGCAGGAGAGCATTATCTCTTGATGGGGAGAATTCCAAATTGTTTTTCCCTGTTGCATGTAAACCTAATCAGGACTACCAATGCTGTGCCGTTTTCATTCATGAATAAGCACAGAGAGCCTATGTGAAACTGGTGTTGAAGGTGGGTATTCCTGGGGTCACGCTATTCCAGCCTGCGCTGCACTGCTGTTCATTGGCAGTCTGTATTCAGCTGGCTTTGGCATGCTCTCATCCCTCAATCTGAGAGCTTCCCTGTATAAACACTATACAAGGCAGGGAGCATTTTGTGAGCAGACTGCAACTTCATGTGCTGCACTGACTGGAACCAGATCTCCACAGCCATTGGTAGCAAAGCATGCTTCATTCACCGGTGAATGCTGAAAAGTTTTCTATTTTACACAGGCGTCTAATCCTGAATGCAATGGCTCTTCTGTTTCATTTGCCAACAAGGCCTGAGAGCTTTGTCTTGTTTTCGGAAAATCAGAGTCTTCCATGGGAGACATTCCACAAAACTGCACCTCACTGAATGGGGCAACAAGTATGATACTGGCTCTGTCTTTTGTGTCATACCTGATTCTCCCGGTTGCTCTTCAAGGTATATTATACTACATTGAGTGCATATGCCTCACTGAGCTGTATTGTATGTTTCCTGTGTAAACACGCACAACTCCATGTGCCACACAGTGAAATAACCGATTCACTGTGATTTTTGGGAAAGCATTATTTGTTCACCTATTGACATCCAAAATGTCTTTGATTCTATCCAAAGCAATTGCTCTTCCGTTGGCCTTTACGAGTAAGAGCTGACAGGCTACGCTTGCTTGTTGTGAGTCTGTATCAGGTTGGGAAACGCTGTGTCAAAAGGTTACTGCATTATTATTTATTTTCTGGTAGTTTTCTTCCTGCTTGGTGTACGGTGCAATACACGATTCTCAAGGTACAGCTTGATTGAGCACAGCAGAGGGTTGTGTCAATACTTCACAAACAGGAATGAGCATGTAATATGTGCCACACTGAAGCAAATGAGTGCTCCACACTTACTTGTAGAAAAGCAGTACTTGAAGTCCGTTTGAATACTAAGAAGTTTTACCCGTTGGCGTTTCTCTATGAGACGAAAGGCAGTTACTTCCCCATTTGCCTTGCTGAGTAAGCGTAGACGGCCTCTGTTAGGCTTGTTGTGAAAGTGCATCTTCCTTGCGACAGAGGTTTTCCAATGTGTGCTGCACTATTTATGGGCTATCAATGTTATTTTAGCTTGGTGCATGCTGCAAGACATGAGTCTCACAGTTTTCTTCTCCTTGGTAGTGATGCTCTGCAGAGTGCATTTGTTTGACCTAAGAGTTCTTTAATAGGACACGTATTGGAATGTGCAGCTCAATGGTGCCACATGGTGGGCAAAGGGAACTGCATAGTACAGTAAGGATGCATTACCCGGTGAATTTCAGTGGGTGCAATCTGAAACGATTCTCCCTTTCAAATTTTTGTGTCATAGGATACACAGTTACTGTGCCAAACGCCTTGACGGGAAAGAGCTGAATGCCTTGGTTGTGCTTGTTTGGAATGTGAAACTGCCTTGGAAAACGCTGCGTGAAAATGTGCTGCACTGTTATTTTCTGGCATTGAGTCCCATAAGGCATTGGTGCATGCTGTAATCCTGTTTGTCACTAGTTCCCTTTCATGTCTACTTCGCTCTACAGGGTGACTGCTTTGGCGTGCTGCCTGTCAACATTTCACGTTCAGGAGTGCTCAACTCCATAGTTCCACAATGAGAGATCTGAGACATTCACATTACGTGTGTGAAAGCACTGTGTGTGACCCGGGAGAAGAATTCTCAATTTTTCTTTCTCTATACCTTTTCCTGTTATGGGAAAGCAATTACACTGTGGACTGCTGTTCGGAGTTGTCTTTCGTAGGCTGTAGTGCACAGGCATCTTCCTTGGTTAAATCTGTGCCAAATGTGTGCTGCAGTGTTATCTCTTTGCTGTGACTATTATTCTTCATTGCTCCCTGCTGTAATAGCTCATTCTCACCCTGTCCCCTTGATTTGTGTTCCTTTCCCAAGAGGGCCTTTTCTTAGGAGAGTGGAACATCCGTGTTTCACGGATAGAAATCTGCAATACATACTGTCCCCATGAGTGACATAAGTACTCCACAGTTACGAGCAGGAGAGCATTATCTCTTGATGGGGAGAATTCCAAATTGTTTTTCCCTGTTGCATGTAAACCTAATCAGGACTACCAATGCTGTGCCGTTTTCATTCATGAATAAGCACAGAGAGCCTATGTGAAACTGGTGTTGAAGGTGGGTATTCCTGGGGTCACGCTATTCCAGCCTGCGCTGCACTGCTGTTCATTGGCAGTCTGTATTCAGCTGGCTTTGTGCATGCTCTCATCCCTCAATCTGAGAGCTTCCCTGTATAAACACTATACAAGGCAGGGAGCATTTTGTGAGCAGACTGCAACTTCATGTGCTGCACTGACTGGAACCAGATCTCCACAGCCATTGGTAGCAAAGCATGCTTCATTCACCGGTGAATGCTGAAAAGTTTTCTATTTTACACAGGCGTCTAATCCTGAATGCAATGGCTCTTCTGTTTCATTTGCCAACAAGGCCTGAGAGCTTTTGTCTTGTTTTCGGAAAATCAGAGTCTTCCATGGGAGACATTCCACAAAACTGCACCTCACTGAATGGGGCAACAAGTATGATACTGGCTCTGTCTTTTGTGTCATACCTGATTCTCCCGGTTGCTCTTCAAGGTATATTATACTACATTGAGTGCATATGCCTCACTGAGCTGTATTGTATGTTTCCTGTGTAAACACGCACAACTCCATGTGTGCCACACAGTGAAATAACCGATTCACTGTGATTTTTGGGAAAGCATTATTTGTTCACCTATTGACATCCAAAATGTCTTTGATTCTATCCAAAGCAATTGCTCTTCCGTTGGCCTTTACGAGTAAGAGCTGACAGGCTACGCTTGCTTGTTGTGAGTCTGTATCAGGTTGGGAAACGCTGTGTCAAAAGGTTACTGCATTATTATTTATTTTCTGGTAGTTTTCTTCCCGCTTGGTGTACGGTGCAATACACGATTCTCAAGGTACAGCTTGATTGAGCACAGCAGAGGGTTGTGTCAATACTTCACA